>JAPTGZ010000019.1:32525657-32537661 GCA_029814645.1 Fowleria isostigma
ATTTCATGTTTTCTTTTCTGTCTGTTTTAGTCACATGATACACACAGGAGTTAGTACTTGATTGCATAACCATTGTTCTTGATGATTTTTGATTGACTAATATTTTTTTCCACGACTCTAGATAAATTATTTATCCCCAAACTGGAAAATTGTAGTAAATTAAATTAAGATTCATCCTCTAACACAAAATATCAGAGATTTAACAGAATAAAGGAATAAACATATCAGTGAGTTAATCTTCAAAAGGCTGCTTTATGCTTTATTTTTAAATCTTACTGTGAGTATACCATGAAGATGACCAAACTCTACAACATTTCACAATCCTTCTGCAAGAACATTCAAAATAATTGTCATGAAAAATATTATCAAGAAAAGTAGACTAAAGTGTTCCACCTGACAGTCCAATGTAAACCATTAACTTGTGTATTGTGATAATAATAATTATGATGATCTAAAAATAGATTGCAATAATAAGTGGTGTTTTATGTCTTCTCTAACTATTAACTTGTTTTTAATTGTTTATCAGTGAAGTATACTGTCATGACTTATATCAAATTATTAATATGTAAATCTTTTATATGTGTCATTCTATTTTAAAGTGGTACCATTTTTTGTTTATATAAGACATTTAATTACAGTTTTGGCAGCTTCAGGGTTTATTCCGTTACCGTATTTGTTGACTGGGTATTTATATACAGCATATATATACACCTTCCAAATTACAGTGTCCAGTCTGGCTGCCCTCGTTAGAAATACTCAAACAATAAACAGAAGGAAATGGTTTGAATGTCAAGTAACTATGTGTGGTCCCAGACTGAGTAGGTTGCAAATGACTTTTTAACAGGGCACTTTTTCTCCGGTTCTGTCTGTGTTGTCCTCGTAGCTCACAGTGGAATTTGGCAGAAGTGCGTCTGTTCCTGTTGATCTGAAACGTGATTGTGTGTTAGAACTCCGCAGAGATGTTCCCCTCCACACTATGGCCGTCTTATGTCACGTTGCAACTTTAGACAATCTGATAATACAAAAAATATGCACCGGGCTCAGCCAAGGCCAAACCATGTTCTGGATCCACACAAACAAATCTTCGGTTTTTGATGGATTTTTCCGCTGTGGATTCTCTCAGGTAACGGTGTCAGCGCCTCAGGTTGCTGACAGAAGCTTGACAGACGTGCGTGCTATTGTTGACAGCCAAAAGCTAGATCTTTGCAAAAAAGCTAACAGAGACCGAATGAGTATTGGAATGGAAACGCAAGTCTATTTTATCGGCTTGCCAAAACGCAAAGGGGCGAGTGCATGAGAGACACAGAGAACGAGAAAGACGAAGAGAGAGGCCAGGCCCCCTCAAAGCCTCTGTAGTCAGCTCTGGTGACGGCCAACCCAAGCACTTGAGAGCAGTGTGAATGGCTTTTTAATGCCTGCTAACAGGCCCAGTATTTAGTGGGATGGGGGGATGGATGAAGGGATGGGAGGGATGGGGGGAAGGGCTGAGAGTGACGACAGTGTTTGGACATGAGGTCCCGGCTGACCACTACTGCAACACCATTCTTGCTAACGGCTACAGGACTCCAGCGCTGACTGGGTTTCATGCTGTTAGGAATCACATTTTTAAAGCTGTGGTCTTCTTTCTGACTCCAGTCTCATTTATCTTGGTCGTGTCTCTGTATTTTTCTTGAGGTCTGGTTATTTTGCCTGAGACTGACACAAATGAAGTCTCAATTATGTGGAAATCACAGGGGTAATTGCCTTTATTGCTTTACTATCTATAGATGAATGTCCAGCTGGCTGCTGATTATACACACAGTGAAATTTGGATTTATGTGCTGTTGAGAAATGCTGTCCAATACAAGTACAATACAAAGAGCAATGTATTCTCAAGAACACTTTTGACAAATTCGCACCCCATTGTGGCAGCGACAACAGGGAAAGCAGTGGTTTGTACTGACTCACATTTTACTTGCGTTTGGTCTGGTCTTGACCTTGGCTCATGTTCAGAGGTTGGAGGACCTCGTGTCTTGCCTTGGTCTTGGTCGGTACACGGTGGCTGTGGCTTAGTTGGGTCGTCCAATGACCTAAGGGTCGTTGGTTTGAGTCCTGGCTCCGACCGTCCACGTGTCAACATGTCCTCGGGCAAGACACTGAATTCTGATTTGCTACCTGGTGGCGCTCTTATGGCAATAGCCGGTCATTGAATGAATGTGTGTGTGAATGGGTGAATGTGAAGCTTTGTAAAACACTTTGGGCACCATGAAGGTGTGAAAATGAACTACACTTTACATCTCTGATAGGAAATTTGACAAGATATGGGGCCCCGTTATGACTCATTTCCATAACTCAAAAACCCTCTGACGTCTTCTGCAAACTCTAACCCAGTCTTTCTCAAATGGGACTACGTATACCCCCAGGGGTACTTAGAAAAAACCCAGGGGGTACTTGACATTTTTGGGGAAAATACATCAAATAATTCCTCATATGCTGAATATAAAATACATTTTGAGAATTAATGCTGGTATATAAAACACAATATTTATTTATTTTATTTAGTTATTTTTATTACAAATATTAAAAAAAAACAAGGAAAAACAAATTTTAAAAAATGTTTCAAAAGGAGTGGGATGAAGTACAACTTATATATTCCCGCCCCCTTACCCCATTGTTTTTCTACTGATCATGAAGTCCCATGCCAGTTCCTAAAAGTAACTTAACAAATCTTACACATGTTGAAATAAATTTTAAACAATCCTGCACAAAACACAAAATTATACATGTCAAAAATAAACTCTATCCCTTTCATAACTGCATTTCATAACAGTGCTTGACATATCCAAATAAACTCGGTCCATTTCGTAGCAATAAATACATTTATATATTAAAACTGACGCTTCTGACCTTATTTCACCCCAATGAAAGAAGGCACTTTTCAGTTTGTATTTTGCACACAAGATTTATATATCAAGATTTAGTATTTTAATATACTGTATTAAAGTTAAATATATGCTTGGTTACATGTTTGAAAATAAAATCAGACACTTTTGGCACAGGAACACATTTGGCCTCATTTTTTTTTTGTCAAAAATGCTGAAGTGAGAGTTGGGGGCACTTGGCTAAAAAATATATTTCATATTTATTTAACCTAACACCAAGCTCATTTTTTTTTTTTTTATTATTGTATCATGCGGTGCTCTAAATGCAATAAATCAATGTTCCTTTTTGTTTTGGTTGTCAGGAGTTTGATGTTTGTTTTCTGTACTCAAAAACTTTGTCTTTAGATGAACGTGTACTGTATCATTTCTTTCACACCAGAAAATTAATTTTAAAAAAAAAATTGATTTAAAAAACAAATACTGTCCAATACAAGTACAATACAAAGAGGAATGCATTCTCAGGAACAGTTTTGACAAATTTTCACTCCATTGTGGAAGCGACTAAAGTGAAAGCACTGGTCTGTACTGACTCAGACTTTACTTGTGTCTGGTCTTGTCTTGACCTTGGCAAAACTCTACCTTACTCCAGAATAGATTCAGCTGCCTCCAGAGAAAAGAAACACACCACGAGAGTTAAAACGTTGGAATGAGGCAATCGCACAAGTACTTTCTTTGTTTTGTCTCTTCTGGTCAACTCCGTTCTGGTGAATTTAGGATGAACAGTATAAATCTGTTTGCTTTGAACATTAGTGATGTTAAAAACCCACCCACGCTGTGCATGTGTGTATGTGTGTGCTTGTAATCATTACTTTTTGGGGACAAAGAGTAGTCCTTACAAGTGATGATTAGAAATTTGGTCCCCGTTGTAAATAATGACGACGATATGTGTGTGTGTGTTCATCGACCTCTCAGCATTTGGCTCTTTTTCCCCCCTGAAAATAAAGTATAAAATTGCCTTTGTCTACCAGAATTACACTCTTCAAAAAATAAATTGACCACAAAAGGTTTTTCTAATTTACATGTAGTGTTATATCCACAAATAGAAATATACGTAATTTCTGTTTTCTGTCACCCGCTGCGTGTTATGGCTTAGTTTGGGCCTACATTGCCAAGGAAGTGAGTAACGCCAAGTAAAAAGAGACTAGCAGCTGTTGAAGATTTTGTGTCCAGAAACTTTCAATAAATGAGTGCTTACTTTTTGACACAACAACAAAGGGTTTTGTAAATCGTTTCATTGGCCTTGGTGTCATAAAACTTAGCATATGTAATCAATAGCTATGGACTGTTTTAGTGCAAATTTCCAAAAATACAGAGAGCCAGAATCTGTTTTTACTGTGTTTATCAAAAAAAAAAAAAAAGAAAGAAAAAAGAAAGGGGGAGCACTGATTGGTCAAGTCCTATAAACCACATAAACTTCACTATCTTACCTCAACCCGGCTGCTGTTTACACAAAACGGCCCCTGACTCAAACAAAAGCTTGGAAGGCTCCCTGGAAACCATGGGAAGAGGAGATGAGAGTGATGAGGAGGGGAGAGAGTAAAGTGAAGAGGAAAAGAAATTACAGAAGGTGGTGAAAGAGGAGAAAGAAAACAAACCAGGAAATTAAAAAGCCTTCTTTCATTTAGATTTTTTTTTTTTTTTTTTAGTATTTATTTTGTAAGGACAGTAAAACAGACTCCTGTAGTTTCTTTTCTTCGCTCACAGACCTTGTCAGTAAAAAAAAAAAAAAAAAAGTCGACTCCACATTATATCACTTTTATTTCTATTTTTCAAAGACTAGCCATACTTGTGAAATAAAGTTAGTGCTATCTGGTGTTTACTTAAGCAGTCTCCTGGATGTTGACACTGACCTGACGTTGAACATCTCCACTGCTTGGCAAGAACCAAACACCGCTTTATCTACAAGTATTCCACAATCACCCCAACCAGGTAATTCGTTAGTTTGTGGAATTTTACATTGACAGTGATCATAAAACTTAATGGAACTATAATTATACAGGACTATTACCACTAAATAAATACTATTAGGATATTTAGATGATGCTTTGACATTCCTCTCTGTGGAATGATAACCCACAGCCAGAACTGAGTGGCAAAACAAGCCCTGTTGTACAATAGTGATGGATGAACAATTACAGACACGGCTCAAATACTCTGTTCCTAGCCTCGGTAAACATATGATTAAGCACATAGTTTATAGTTATACACTTCTTCCTTGTTTATGATATATTTTTTGAATCACATTTGATATATTGGGCATTTTTGGCAACTTTTTGCTCACAACAATTTTAACCTTATTAGTAACATTTTGAAAAGATAGAACATTTTTTGGTATTTTTTACGAAAAACATTTTTACAGCCTTTTAATTTCACTGAAATGCTTCAATGCACTATAATTTAAATATTTATTCAATATTTTTTAATTTTCAACCAAATAACAATATACTGTAAATGTTTTGCTTATTGTAACTTTTTGAAAATTGCCAAATACTTTCCTATAAAATGTGTGTTGGATGATCTAATGTTATCAACCATATTGAAAAGCCCCCCCAAAAAAAGGGTTTCTACTGGCTGTGGTGGGATGATAATCCACCAGGGGACAGAAAACACATATTGCGTCATATACAACAAGATTTTAAGGAAAGTATTGATCTTTTTGATAAGATAAAGTTCTCAGAACCTGGCGTAGCAAATATGATACAAATGGTTTTATAGGGTTAAATAAAAAGACTACACAATCATCTTGATCCACCACTTTAAATGTACATGTACTAAGCCATTTGCTAATATTAGACAGTCATTTACATTAGCAGTTCAGTGAAAAATTTAATAGAAAATGAGCCAAATAATAAAACAAAAATTTGTAGCTTGGCTGTAGTACAGTAGCTGTCAACATTATGCTATAATTTATTTATTTCATCAGAAATAAAGTTAAAAAAAAAATAAAATTGTCCGACATTTAGCTAAAGAGTGATCAATCCTTTTATCTTAAAACAATACACATTTTTATCAGAAGTATGAATTTAAAGCTGTGGATGACTTTTGTAACCAATTTTTCATCAAATCTATAGAACCCTTGTCATAGTGTAAGTATCATGAATTCGTTAATCTTTCCATGATTACGCACCTGAATATCTTTCCTCACAGTGAACTCCACCATAAATAATCAATTTATTTACAAACCAAGTTGGTAGTTCCCTCGGGCATTTTAGGAAACTTGCCGCAGCCTGCATAAGTGGGAAGTAGTGCTCCACGCAGCAGCAGTAGAAAAAGCCAGCAGCTTCTCTCTTTATGGAACTCCACTTCTCACAATGAATGTCACAATAAATTTCCAAAAATGCCAAAGGGACTTACTGGTTTGGTTTGTAAATACAGTGATTATTTGTGGTGAAGTTTGCTCAGAAATATTTCACTGTGAAGGATGAGATTCAGGTGCGTAATCACGGAAAGACTAGCAGATTTGTTATATTTAAGCTATGGCACTAATTTTACAGATTTGATGAAAAATTAGTGATGAAAGTCATCCACAGCTTTAATAGTATGTTAGTTAAAATGTGTCTAACTTAGCCATTAAGCATATCAAGCTAAGTGTTAGCACTTAGCTTTTGATTGTTTTAGCATATATTAGTAAGTGCGATATTGAAATGAATATATAACAGTAATTTACAGCTACATGACTGACAGAGGAGATGTGTGTGTGTGTGTGTGTGTGTGTGTGTGTGTGTGTGTGTGTGTGTGTGTGTTTTTTCATAAGATTTTAAGTAAACATTACTACTTAGCTACTACTCTGCTACTAGACACATGGAATTACAGTGTCTTGCACTGACCATGATATGACTTTCGTGTAGGTTCCACCATACAATAAACCTTTTCAGTGTCTATTCCTTTCCTGCGTCTTGGTCTAGTGTCCAATAGAGACTAAATCCTGGATCTCTGAACTCCACAACACCCAGACCACAGACTCCAGTGGGACCAAATGTGCTGCTGAGGTTGCCCCTCCTCACCTCACCTGCACCTGCACAAAACCACCCTCCCCTGGTACTAAAGGGTTATTTGTCAAAATCATCAGCAGTTTCTTGGAGGGAAAAATATTTCAGAAAGTGTGAAGTCTGAGTCTGGTTTAAGTCTGCAAGATGTTCCAGGAATTCTCTCCGTCTTCACTGAGGCTATCCTGGGATGGAGCAGACTACAAAGAAAGAGAGGGTTTTTGGTGTTTTTTTTAGGTTGTTAGGAGAAATTTTATCAGGCGTGTCCATTGAAATGGTGGCTACCAATAACGCAATTATCCTACTGTATCCTACATTTTCTTCTAACTTATCTTGGATTGGTTGCAGTCGTCAGCACACCACTGATTGTGGACAAAATCATTTTTGAAGCATGTCTGCTTGGGTTTCCTCGCCCACCCAGGACGACCTGCTGATCTGGCTCTTGTAAAAAGCAACTCTATTCCACGTTCTTTCCCAGAGAAACACAAATAAATACCTTTTAATCAGCTGTGGATTCTTTGGGGGCTCATTTAGAAGGAATGTAATTGAAACTTAAGGTAACATTATTCATAAGGTAAATGTGCTTTGGTAAGCTTGGTTTCTGTCTCCTGCAGCTGCCCTTTGATATACCCAAGAGTAATGCTGAAGTGGGTTTAATGAAGACACGTTCATTTGAGACAGTATTTGAGATGGGCTTTGAAGATTTGAAAAAAATCTCTGTGAATTGCAAAACTCACGTAGCATGGGCGATTTTTCAACAAATGATTAAATACAAACACTGTGATACGAGAAGTCCTTGGCTCTTACTTCCTGTCCTGTCTTTTTTCTTCGTGTTCGCTGCACTGGCTTCTGTCGCTCTCTGGAAGTGCTGAGGGGAAAAGGTCCTGAGTTCAGTTTCTCTGAAAGGAGATCCAAACCGCGTGCTAACAAGAATGCCAAGCCTAACAGGGACTGACAGCCCATCGCCCTGAGAAGTGCTGTGTGTATGTGTTTAGAGGGCTGGGGGTTGGTGTGAGAGTGTGCCAAATATCTGTGTGCATTTATTATAAGAAGGCAAGCATCCCTGGCGGAGCTTAATAACCGACTTATTTTATCACACATGCAGGAATGTGCATGCATACACATACAGTAAACAGATGCGAAGATGAATGTGAAAATACATGCGAATAGTTACACAAACACACGCAAGCACACACGCACACACACTGTTCACATGCATCAATCAGTCAGCACTAATAATCCTCAGGAATCTGATTGGAAAACTGAGGTCTAAGTATCTCCCTCGTCTCCACTGAACCCCATCCTGGCCATAACCGCCAGCCTCGTCAGATGAAAAGCAGATGGGTAAGAGGGTAGGGAAAGAGAGACAGAAGGGAAGTCAGAGGAGGAATAAACGTCAAAAGAAGGTTGTGGGGGTCACACATTTAGAACGGAGATGATGAGGAAGCGTAAGCGAAAGTGTCCGGGGAGAAAGAGAGGTTAAGAAGGCAGAACGGAGCACCGGGAGACTGAGGAAGAGGAAGAGACGGGGAGAGTTGAGGAGAAAGTGAGAGCGACAAGAGAGCGAGACGGAGATAAAGGCTGCTGAGGGGTCAGGCTGGGAGCGAGGGAACAGTCAGCGTTCTGCAGATGAAAGGAATCCAGCCAATCCCCTCAATGATAAACATGTGTCTGTGTCACCCATCCAGGGATCGGCTCTATTTGTGTGTTTCGGAGTGTGTGCCGCTCGTCGGTGCAGACACTCTGACTCCTGATACTGACACTGCCAATAATGATATATGCTCGCTCTCTCACACAGCGACACCTTGTTCACCATTTTGGCAACAGTCGGGGAAACTTAATGCATGAGTGGTGACTGACACAAGCCATGTCCCACTCAACACCGCCTATAGACATCAGCTGACCGTCCACCCCTTTGTCCTCCTTTGACTTGGACCTCACTTGCCCTCTTAGTCGCTAGTGATGCAAAAAAACATGATGAAGCACATTTTGAACACACTATAAATGTTTATGTCAAAAGGGTTTTTCCTGTATCGTGTATATTTCCGTTTTTGTGCCACCTTCATTCCACGTGTCCATGCACAGGGGACTATTGTTCATCACACCGACATAGGACTTACACAACTTTGACAAACAATGTGGGCCAGAGCGATGGAAATAGACCACAACATATTTTTGCAAAGATGTGCAGTCTGGTTTTGAAAGATGTGCTGTTATCAGGATTGACAAAGTTGTGGAAAAACGGCCAAATTTGTCCATTCAAAATGAATTGGGCCATTTTCAAGTGGCTATCATTTCCACACAATTGATCCTAAAATTATTCTGAAGCACAACAAATGTGAAGCCCTGGCCCAAAGGTTAAATATGTCACACAATGTAATGATATCCTTTACAGTGTTTGTACCAGAATGCCATTCACATACGATTGGAACAGAATGGTGACAGCTGATTGGCTGAAATCAGCCCACTCTAACTTTGAGTGGAGAGGGTTGTTTTGGTTTTTTTAAATCAATACTTTTATTGAAAAAGCACATTTATTTTACAATACAAGTATTTGTAAAACTTTTTTTTTTTTTCTATTTTGATACTTTAACATCAATCAAAGAAAATCCACCTGAATGGGGGCGGGGTAGTAATTTGAGAGGGTTGGGTTTTATGTCAGAAAATCTATAAACAACTCTTCATAACCCAGACCAAGACTATTTCTTGCTTTTACACGTCGCCACAAGTCCACCAATCCAGCAAAAGGCAAGCACACAGGTTACATTTTCTTCAGCAAATATAGGAAAGTCTAGTTTAGTGTCTAGTTTTATTTTTTTAGAGCTTGTGCACTCCATGTACAATACTGCTTATAAACATTTCATACAGATTTACATAGAGAATTTGTTGCAAACACTACATACATAAACAATTTACACAAACAATATGCATAGAGAAATTTACAAAGAGAAGTATACATAGAGAAAGGGAGTGAGAAGAAATAAAGTTTATTTAATCCCACCCCAGTTTTACTACTTAAACGTGTATGCTTGCAACTATGTCAAAGAAATTAGCTGTAAATATGCATGAGTACACCAAAACTAACTTTAACACAACATATAGGACACAAATATACCCAATAAAGATAAATTAATACTAATTAAACACAACAATGTAAGCACCGAAATGAGTAATTAAAAAAAAAAAAGAAAAATGTAAATGTATCTAATAAATACAGCCAGAAAATAAAGTGAAAGACACCACATGACCTTCAGAGCTATTCATCTCTATATTGATTTAACACCATTTCTTTATATCATGATTTAACTCGTCAACTCTCAAAAACCTCTTTGCTACATTCAGCAGATTCTGTCATATATGGGTGTTTGTACAATGTTGTGCCAAAGTTGTAGAACTACCATTTTGTCTTAAAGACCTCCTAAATGATGCAGTGTGTCGAAATTACAGCTATAGGAATAACAAGATAATATGTGAAACTATAATCTTTTTTTTTTTTTGGCTTAATGGAGTTTACTAAAATAGCAGTATTATCATGTTTTTATAGCAATAATGCCATTTTTCATACTTGTTGCTTCTATGACAGTGGTTTTATTTTGGTACCTGGCACTTTACCAGCTTTTTAGAACCAATAAAAAATGAGAAATTTAAACATATTTCCCTCAGAATGTACCTAATGATGACCTCAGATATATGTACAAAAATTATACTCTTCCTTTGAGCTATCTCAAAATTAATGTTTTTTCAATAAAATATTGGAGGGAAAAGTAGGACCAAAATTGGGACAAAAAAATGGAACCTACTGAGATGTCAGTGCGTTTGATCGTGAAAATGTGTCTGTAAATGGTCTTACATAGCGCTATAAATACATACACTGTGTTAAATGTGTCGATCCTAGTGGTTTCACTCCAGACCAAATTTGGCTGAATGTGGCCCCTGAACTAAAATGAGTTTGACACCCCTGCTCTAAGGCAGCGAAAACCTCAGCATTTCTTATATTGATGTAGATATACTTTTTTGAAACATAATCTGAATGTTATATTCCATTTTAAATCTCCTCCTTAAATCTTTCACAGTGGACCTTGTGTAGTTAAATGATAAAAGATAAAACCTTGACATTCTTTGAGTTTAAATCATTCCGTAGATCTTTCATAAATGACGTCCCCTTACATCGCTCTTATTTTAATCATATAATTTAAAGGTTTCATACAACAGAAGCACATGACCCAGTAACATCATGTTCAGATCAGCCATCATTGTGTCTATTCCACACAGTTATTTACTATTATTGGAACACATATGGTCATATATTGCTCATATCTGGTCGTATCTCCCCTCGGAGTCACAGTAAATGTCAGATTCAGTGAAACATTGACGTCCTCCCCTACGTTTCCCTCTCCTGCTCAAGGAGTCTTGGGGTGAAGAGAAGGGCCTCTGTGGTTCTCTGTTGACTCACCCACCTTCTTGGAGCGTTGCCATGGCCACTGCAAGCCTGGCCTGAAATGAACTAAGTGGGGATGCTGGTAATCGGGCGGGGAGTGGGGGAAAGAGAGGAAATGAGGTGGCAAGAGAAAAGGATGGTGACCTGAGGAGAAAGGAGGAAAGAGGAGGAACAAGGAGAGGGTTAGCAAACAGTTTGTTCCTGTTGCTGTTTGGATGATAACGTCCCCTGTCTGCAAACATCTGGGTGTGTGTGGACTTAGGGCGTTTTCACACAGTGTACTTGGATCCGTACTGTACTTGGATACACTTCATACCTTTCCCGCAGTGTTGCCTTCACATGCGCATACCGTGGCCCGTATTTGAGTAAAAATGGGCAGGGCCGAAACAGTAGGTGGCGATGTGCAGGGAATTCTGTTGCGATCCAACAAATGCGGATGTCAGAAGAAGATAAACCTTTACATCATCAACTGAGCGACTGTTCTGTTCATTTGTCTACAATGGTGGCAAAACAAGCATTACTGTTCTGTCTGTTATCAATACTGTTGTATCGGGGAGGCCGTGGCTCAGGATTTAGAGCAGTTCGTCCAGTAACCGGAAGGTTGGCGGTTCGGTTCCCGCTCTGTCCCAGTCATGTGCTGTTGTGTCCTTGGGTAAGAC
>JAPTGZ010000019.1:32675507-32692894 GCA_029814645.1 Fowleria isostigma
TTATTGTGTATTTTAATTCTATTTTGATGTAAAGCACTTTGGTCTTCTTTTATGTTGTTGTAAAGTGCTATATAAATGAACTTTGATTTGATTTGATGATCTAATAAATGCCACAAAAACATCAGCCACATTATCATTGCAGTTTGTTTTATTATTATTACCTTTTTTTTTTTTGACAGTTGAAGTGTTTGAGTTTTCTGTATGTTCATTTCCTGGCTATTGGAACTGGGGCAGAAAATAAACCGGAAACTAACATGCTGATCATTGTCCACATCGGAGGTACATCACAGACCATGTGCACAGAGTCCATTGACAATACTCTATTGTTTTTTTATTTCTTTATTATTATTATTTTTTTGTGTGTGTTTTTTCTTTTTAACATTTGATTTTCTTTTTTTTTTATTATTATTCTTTTCTTTTAATTCCAGCCTGTTGCATCACTGTAAAAGGTTCAACGGGTGAAAAGAAAGAAAAACTAATAAAAAGTGAATTATAAAAAAGAAACTAGAGAACACTTTGAGTTCATTTGCCTCTTACATTGCAGGACCTACGACGTGACTATTGCTCACACGTTTATTGCGATGACGGTGCTCAAACGATATGTTGTGCAGCTCGATATGAGACCCCTGCTTTAGGCTATGTAGAAAAAAAATATTTTCAAACATGTGCAAAATCTTTTAAGTAGTTATTAAATTAATAAATATTGTTCCAATCCAACTGAGAACTAAATAGCACATTCAAGGGACCAATAACTGAGAGTATTTCCTTACAAGGAGCAATGATAGTAAGAGCCAGTTCTGTGAAAGGCTCTTTTACAATATTATTGTATTTCCTATAATATAGTATGACACACTCTTACATTTTATTATTTGAATGGAAAGCAAGTGAAAGAGGAAGCTAAAATAACAAATCTCATATAGCAAATTTATTGCAATCCAAAATATCCAACAGGAGGTTCTCCGTTTCAAATAGGGAAAAGTGAGTTGTTTCTATAACACGGTGCAGCCTCAAACGTGATTTATACACAGCCACATAAATCACTGTGACATTTTCAACTGTGTCAGCTGAATCCTGTTTTTCACGGTGTATTCTACACTGTCTGTCAACAAGTGATACGTCTGTGTCAGAGGGGATTAAGACATCGGAGCCCTGAGAGTTCATGTTAAGAAGGAATATTTGGATTTTTGTATTAAACAACTGGAGGATTTGAGGATGGATTCAAGGGAGAGAGACAAACGGCGGTGGGAGTTCAAGCAGAGGAGGAGAGGAGAAATACCGTTCATGAGAGCGAGAGAGAGAGAGAGAGAGAGAGAGAGAGAGAGAGAAAGCTGGAAGATGGAGAAGTGGTGAGGAAAGTGAAAGGAGGAAGGTGGAGAGGTGAAGGTGAGGACAGCAGGCACTCATCAGGAGGAGAGCTGAGGGTGGGCCGCCCAATGAAGAGCAGACCCCTACGTAGGCTAAATGGAGACACGAAACCTTTGCCAACCTGGATCACCCAAGATAAAATATTTACATACGCTATTGTGTGACAGAGTACCGGACTGAGTAGAATCTTAATTTGTTTTCCTCCACAGTAAATTAATTCCCTCCCCACAGTGATTACTGCCGGGTCTTTCTCTGCCCCCTCCCACAATAAGCACTTGAAAGATTTTAATGGCCCAAGTCCACCTTATAATTATACTTCATCTGCTCCATACATTTCCATAGATTAAAGGTGAAGCAGAGACACTTGAGGGAGATGAACACTGATGCCTCACTGCCTTGTCTCCTCTCCTTTCTCTTTTATTGCCTCCTCCCCCCATCAGCCCTTTCTTTCTTAACCCTCATTTCATTCTCATCTTTGTTGTGAATAGTGAAAACGATTCAAAATAAGGTACTTACCAATGAAACCCTAACTGATTTGACAACTGCAGGTAGTCAATTGTTTACCCTTTAGATATAGGCTACAATATTGTAAAGAGGGTATTTATATGGAAAATGTAGATCATTTAAAGTGGTGTATATGCGTGCACAATATAGCACATCATACACTGAATATATGTATAAACAGGACTAAGAGACTGGAAACAAGTTAAGAGGCCTTGTCTATGGTAACCATATGTAAAACACAGTCAAAGGGCACACAGTGTGAACAACATTTGGAGTTCAGCACAGATTGACACTGATTGTCATGCTATTACAGACAAATAGCAACACTTGGTTGGCAGTCGACAGTGCATAATCATGTGTGACTAACAGTGATGGAGACGATGCTACAAAGCGAAGACGAGATGGTGGAACTACAGGCTCTTTGTGTTCTCTTCCATCTTCCTCGTCTCTGAGTAGCCTGTAAAGGAGGGGGGCAGAATGGCAGATGATAAAAAAGATGGAAGCCACTCAAAGTTCAATGCAGAGATGCCCTTTCATCTATTTCAAGACAATCATGTTGGAGTCTACATGTACATTATAACAAACTGCCCAACTCTCAAGAGAAGTATCAAAAAGCAAGAAGTGCAAAAGGTGGTGGCACTACTAACTCTGCATTCTTTTTTTTTTTTCCTTTTGCTTTTTTTTTTTTTTTTTGCGGTTTGGATTTGGAGGAAGAAGGCAAAAATAAGTCTGACAAAAGAAAGAGTGCCACTTCTAAAGGACAGTAACCCATACTCGGTCTTCTTCCACAGTATTATTAAAAAGGAAGCAAATCACAAATTATTATCTGTGAGTGTAATGGCTGGAGGTTAGTTTATTCTTATTTTTATTAGTAGCAGTATGTAATTAACTAGTGCATCCAGGGTCTTATCTAGCTTCGTGTGGGCCCTAAGCAAGATGCCCCTAGCTTGTCAAACCACGATGAAGAGATTCCTAAACCTTTAGATCACAAGCGTCAAACATATGATCTGGGAGCCAAAACCAGCCCGTGGTATAAAGTTGCAAAGTACAAAAATTACCCTTAAGATATTAACAGTAAAGAGTGTCAAACTCAAAAATAATAGCACAATAATCTAGAAATAATGACTCCAAATTTCCTTCTTGATTTAATGTGGAAAATACACTGACGTTGTGCCTATTCATAACGGCAACAATGATTTTTTTTTCTGTTTGATTTATTGCAAAAAACAATAAATTCCAAAAATATTTATATAAATAAACTATCCTTTAACAATAAATGTCAATAACCAGAACAAATATGAACAACCTGAAATGTCTAAAGAAAATTAAAAAGTGCAAGTTTAACAATATTCTACCTGTTTTGTGCCTTGGTAGGTCTGATCTGTAATACCCACATATAAATCATAAGTTGAGGCATTATATAGATAAAATTGTGCTTATTTTTCTTTAAATATTTAATTTTTTTCAGGTTATTTACATCTGTGTAGTTTCGATAGTTTGTAAAATGTAATGTAAATATTCTCATAATATCATGCTATTTTTTGCACTAAAAATTTTTTTATTTATCATTATTTATAGGCTATAATGCTATTATTTTACTGGTCTGACCCACTTGAAATCAAATTGGGCTGAATGTGGCTCCTAAAAAAAAATCAGTTTGACACCCCTTCTTTAGATGGTTGAGTAAGATGACACAATCTATTCCACTTTATGAACAAAACAGGCTACAGTTAAAAATAAACATCTTAAATTGAGCTACTCAGGCAGGTTAAACTGATAAAAAAAAAAAAAAATGCAATACAAGGAAAATGAAAATCCTCTATACATCAATAAATTAAACAGACTGTCAGTGTTTATAAAAAAAAAAGTTTACTTTAAATAAGAAAATACAACAATTGTTGAGAAAACTTCTTTTTGATGCCATTATGGTTTTGTTTTGTTTAGTACACTTCCTAAGGGGAATGGTAGATGGGTAGCTGTCAATCATTCCTATCATACCTGTTGGCGGCCCACTACGTCACTAACTGTGACAGTGTGATCCAAGGAATATGACAGAATAATGACACAAAAACATCAGCCACAGCGTATCATTGCAGTTTATTTTATTTATATTGTACATTTTTTTTTTTTTTAAGTATATAAGGGAGGTAATAAACACATGAGAAAGCTACAGATAAAGACAGGACATTTTAATTTGCCTCAGATAAGGCTGAACATGCAACTTTGGGGCCCCCTGGTGGCTTGAGGGACCTAAGCATTCGCCTGGTTCGCCTATAGCAAGAAACAGCCCTGAGCACGTTGACCCTTTTGGGATCCATGGGTTCTAGATGTGGTAGTTTTTATGCTGTTGTATACTTGTGCATGCTGTACCACATCTGTCCAGCAGTCACCGCCAAAGCGCTCTAGGTACAGCAACATGATTGTAAGGCTGTTTTGTTTCAAAATTACTAATATTTCCCAAAATATTGGTCCTATTAACTTGTCATTTTCAGTAGTCTGTTCCTTGACCATAAGTACATAAGTGTGACAAACTGCAGTGGTCAGCTCTTTTTGGATTTTGTGTGAATCCCAAGACACACACACACATTCACACATTCAGAGGCCACTTGGATTTTATAATATGGATTGGGGTATGCAAAAAAAATTATTAGTTCAATCGGTCAAAACAGGAGAATTATTTTTATTTGGAGTGGAAATGCAAGGCAATGTGTTTAACTTCACAGAGGTGCACAAATAATGCTTATGTTTATTTCTGAGCTAGGGCTGTAGAAATTAAATGGTGAACTTGTGGTTCCTTGGTTGGTAATTTTCTTATCGTGGTTTGGTTGGAGTGCTCATGTTAGTAATGATGTCTCAACAACTGATGAGTCAACTTAAGATGAATTATACCACTTCAAAAATTAATTAAAACCTATATTCTTAGGAATTAAATATAGTCCGGAGGTTCTCCATTGTTTAACAGGTTCCAGTCTTTATCACTTTAATGAATCTGCCCTGAAATGTGAGGGATCTATCCTTGGTCGATGCCTTAACCTTTAGCCTATTATAATGGAAGCTGGCTGTGGCTTTAATTGCTGGAGTTCTGATACACTGTTGTTTATAGAGTTGGAATAAAATATTTGTGCTCAAAATGATTGTGACAATGTGAATTATTGCTGACAGATGAAGTGTGACTGCAACTCGGTATGTAATAACTGCACCTGGTCAAAGGTGATCGCTGATGACTATAAGTAGGAATAAAAAGAACAATGTGTCTGAAAACAAAATTATTTCAACTTTTTTGGGAAATAGTGTCCTTCTAGTAGACAGATACAAATTGGAGACACATAACCTTCTTGGCAAAAGTAAGACAAACTTAGTGGAGAAAAATCATTTGCTAAGTAAATGCTGACATTTATTTCAACAGTTTTTCACTTTGCAGTCACAAAACTCATCAAAAAACAATGGTTATGCAATCAAGTACTAACTCCTGTGTGTATCATGTGACTAAAACAGACAGAAAAGAAAGCCTGGAATGCCCAAAAGCACTGTTATTGTCAGTAAGAACTTGTGTGATTTTGGTTCTTATCACAAAAACCATGGGAAATGGCTAGATATCAACTCTTAAATTAAACTCTTATAAGCTTTTTTTTTTTGTCATTATATTTGTTATTTGTCTAAACAAATGTACCTTTATTTGTACCACGCATTAAAATGAACAAGAAATTGAAGAAAACATAGGGTGGTCTGATATTGTTTTTCTGCGACTGTATATTTGTAGTTGTAATAGTGACTTTTAGCATTGTTTACCAACCTTGTAAATTAACCTCCAGATGATCTATATAATTTCTAATCTATAATCTATACCAGGGATCTGCAAGGTTCAAAATCTAAAGAGCCCTTTTTTGACTCAAAAAACAAGAAGAAATGTGACCGGAGCCATAATAAAATATTTAAACACATCTATATTTTACCATGAGGTGGCTTGTTCTGTAGCCTATTTGTGATTTCTTTGATATTTAACTTTGTATTTCCACTAAAATAATGCGATATTTGGTGCATTTATGAAAGTATACCACCACAATGAAGAAAATATTCAAGATTTGTGCAGTTTTTAATGATGTATACTATTTACAAAACAAAATTACATTGTGTAATAGATAAAAAACTTAACTTTTATGTATATGGGCTGACTTTAAAACAGCCAAATTACTAATAAATGCAAGTTGAGTATATTGTATTAAATTTTGCAAGAAAATAATGACATACATTTTAGTATATATGCTGTCAAAAATCTATTTTATTCTGTGTATAGCCTGCATACTTTTGCAGATGGACAATAATAGAACTGATTTAGGCCTATAACATTGCTAAAAAGTAATGGTTAATTTAGTTCAATTCAAAATGCTCCTTATGTTTTTTGACAAGGGAGGGCCATAGAGAGAGGCTTAAGAGCCCCATTTGGCCCAGGAGCCATAGGTTGCAGACCCCTGATCTATACAGTCTATATTTAGATCATGGGCATCAAGGCTTCCAGCTGTAATCATACTTCCGAGCCATATGTTTATTATATACGTTGCATGTCTTAGGTCAGTCACAGTAATCTCTGCTCTTGCACCCTTGTACCTTACAAGCTACAGAGACAGGAGCCAGATGTGACTCAGCAGCGATAATTAGTTAGACCGCAGAGCAGTCAGTCAGTTAGGCAGACGTCAGGTCAGTCAGGGAGCCAGCCAGTCCACCACAGCCCATGTAGTCACTGTCTTGTCCTTCAGCATTTCCCATGGATTTCCTCGACAGTGGTGGGCCACCGCAGCAAGAAAATTACCAGCACTGAGCCCAATTTCCTCTCTTAAGGCATCTAAGTATAGGGCCAATGTTAAGAGCTGTTTTGATGCTTGTACATGCACCAGAACTAAAACTGGAATGGATGGACAATTAACCTTAATTGTAAATAACCTCAGCCAGCGCTGCAGCTGAATATGTCATTGAAGAGGAATTGTTGTCTTACTCATTAGGATGAAAGCCATGGAAGCTATTTTTAATCCCGAAAAAAAAATAACAATATAATGTTTCTATGATTTAAGGTTCATGTCTTTTGATCCTGTTGGCCACCGTGCTCATCAGATAACCAGTGAGAGGCAGGTCACCCACCAGCCAGACAGCCAGACAGGACACAGAGTTAAGTACAGAACTGTTCCTGCCACGCAGTTTGATAACGCATGCATTACACCCTCACAGTGGAGCAGCAGCCCGTGGTTTAATGAACGTAACCTGAGCTCGCTGTTAAACAAACAGACTGAACCTGTGAAGAAAACCTCCACATCGCCCGTTTCTTCATCTCTCATTAAAATCGTTTGGGCCCAGAGTATGAGCCAGACTTAATGGCCGCCTTCCATTTCTTTAATCTTTCAATTACAGATACTGCTGCTTTTCTGCATATTTTCACAAGGAAACACTAGACATTATTGCTCATGGGTTCGCCCTTTGTGAGAATGTAGATAAACAATCTAATTGATTAAGCCTGACTTCAATACAGAAGGAGAAACACTGTCTGACAAAAAGAAATACAATGGAGTTGATTTTATTTATGAAGCTCAGTATCACACATCACACATTTGTCTCAGGGGGCTTCCCAATCCTTACCCTTAGACTGGAAAAAAAAACTACAATAAGGAAAAAACTGAAAAAAACATCAGCAGCACAAAAAAGGAGAAACATAAAATAAGCATCCTGCATACAGATACAGATAAATGGTAAATGGTCTGTACTTATATAGCGCTTTTCTACACATTAATGATACTTAAAGCGCTTTCCAATACAAGCTTCAAATTCACCCATTCATACAACAGTGGGTGCCACTATGCCAGACACTATCAGGCCTCATTGGGAGCAATTTAGGGTTTAGTGTCTTGCCCAAGGACACTTCGACATGTTGACAGTTGGAGGCGGGATTCGAACCGCAGACCCTTAGATCATTGGACGACCTGCTCTACCAACTACACCACAGATAGACTTGAACTGCTTCTTTGTAAAGCGAGGGACAACTTGAGGATTTTCTAAGTCGGATGAGATTTTTTTATCTGTTCCAGTCCCCACACGTAAAGATAAAAAAAATCAGGCATTGAACAGTTTTGATCATTATGTGTGATTTACTGCGATAATCTCGACACAGCACACCACACATAACGATTTCTGTCCCACCTCTGATCTAGAATCTAGTCCTCCAAGCCACAAATCACATGAGAGCTCATGTGTGATAAAACATGATCTAACAAAATTGAAGAGGAAGAAACATAGCAAAAACCGGAAACACGCTTTGAATGTCTGACTCCCGGCTTCTACGTCTCTGTTGGACGCTGGAGTTTGCAATATATTTTCTCAACTTCTAACATATATCCAATGGGCCTGGTTGGCCATACTTGTCAGTAGACGATATGAGTCGCCAGACAATGTGAGTCACGCATGCGTACAAAC
This sequence comes from Fowleria isostigma, assembly GCA_029814645.1. Classification (NCBI taxonomy): domain Eukaryota; kingdom Metazoa; phylum Chordata; class Actinopteri; order Kurtiformes; family Apogonidae; genus Fowleria; species Fowleria isostigma. The sequence continues at coordinate 32,683,833 of JAPTGZ010000019.1, forward strand.
GTTTACCTCGGTCGGCCATCTTTTACAATTTGCTACAGCATCCTCTCTAGGACAAATGACTCACTACGGCACTGCGATTCCCCTCCACCCCACAGTTTCCCCCATATTTAGATCTCTTTAGTTCTCAGGCTAACATTAGTGGCATGGTGCTAGTGGCTGCAGACCAAGCCTCAGACCACTGGTTAGCTATTCAACTATACGGCTAATGAAAGCAGCGTGATGCTAGCAATTACAAATGGAATGGTTCCTGCACCCACAACCAGCATGTCAATGTGATCCGTCTGCCTAAGTAGGCATATAAATTGACTCTCGAAATCACTTCTGATTGCTAGAAAGATATTCCCTATAGGTAAAGTCAAGTCTTTGTACTTTTACACAATTTGACTTATACAAAAGTGATTTGTCCTAGTGAAATGCTGTGGTGAGTTGTAAAAGATGGCCAACCCAGATAAATGTTTCTATGCATGCGTGACTCACATCATCCAGCGACTCACATCATTTACTACACTTATTTTTATTTACGCCTGCTTCCTTGTTCTTCCCGCCAACTCACTTCTTGATTGGCTACATTCCTTTCCACGTCACAATTCACAGAGTCATGACTTGGGAGTCGTTGGCTTTCCCCACACACATAAAGATTTTTGGTCGTGAATATTGAACAAGTTTGATATTTATGATTGTTGGCTTCGACCCCCTTTTCGGAGCTGACAATCAGGACAAATTCACTTTTAACACATCTAAGGCCACAGGACAATCTTATAGAAAAATCTTATCAAAAATAAAATAATCTGGCATTTGTCATTCTTGGTTGGGATGGAGGAAAATTGGGACAAAAACAGCCCGATTATCTTCAAGTGTGTACCCTGCTTTACCTTCCGTGTTTTTCTGGTTCATTTAGACAAGGGCGGCTACAAAAAGACTAGATTAAAACATATACTGAACAAACAGAGGGAATCAGAAGTGACTGTCTGGAGTACGTGACGTGTAATGAGAAAATATCTAAGTCACCCCCGTCCTCCTCACCCACCCTTTTACTGTGTGCTTTGCCGCAGCTGCCTATCAAAAACTAATATCCTCAATTTGACGCTGGTGTTGTCCTTTGAAATTAGAAAGAATCTGTGTCTAATGCAATAAGCCAAACCTAGCTGCTGTGAACTCTAACCTCCTTCCCCCTGATCTCCACCTCACCCCACCCTTGTCTTTACCCTCCGTTCTTTTCGTTCCCCAGCTTTTCTCTGTCCAGTTTGAGCTGCTGCGAAGAGGGAGAGCAGGATTTAGAGACCCACAATCCCCATCTCCTCCCTCCATCTTTCCTCCCTCCTGCATCTTGCCCCCCGACCGCCACCCTAACCCTCTCACTTCGATCTCCAGTCAGTTTTAAATACAGTAACACAATCTTGGGGAAAGCTGATATAATCTTTTCAAAACTATAAAAGTCAGTCACCCAGAGAAACATCTGCACGGTCAAATTTAAAACAAACTGTCAGGGAGTCCAGTGTCCCCATAAAGAGGGAGCGGAGGAGGAGTGGTGGGGGCAGAGGGAGGAAAGTGGGGTGAACGATGGAAAATCGAGGTGGAGGGAGAGAAAGAGGCAATGATTTTTAAGAAGGGGACTTTTAGTACTTTCCACTCAGTCTTAAGTTAAACACAAACCTCCCTCAGGCCATCCGGATGCTTGCAGGGTAAAGCTAACTCACCGGCGTTGCTGTCTTTTCTTTATGGCTCTTAGGATTACAAAGTGATTGTCTCTGTTTTACAGTCTGTTGACACCTGAGACAGCAGAACATGTGAAAATGCCACTAGTGGATATTTTAATAGGCTGATGTCAGTGCAAAATACATGTTTAGAGTTTAGGTTTTGTAATTACCAATAGTTGCTGCTGTTGCATCTGCACTGCTGTCCATAAACTGTCCCATTATGCATTATCTCCTCACCTTCTGTTTCCATTCCTGTATTTGGACGACTGCCACAATTTTAAATAGGTTCAATTTATATTCCCATATATTTTATGTTACTGTATTTATTTGTATTTTATTTTGATCTCTATTTTAATTGCATGGCATTTATGAACAAGGTGACAGAAAAGTAGCTTTGCAGTTCTCTGTATGTCCTGTGCATTTCGTATGCATTACATTTTATGCAATAACCATTTCGATTCATTGTTTCGAGCAGAAAAAAATAAATAAAATGTATGTGTAAAATAAACCAAAAGCAAGGCTAATTAAGACAATATAACAATTGCTATATACACTATTAATAACAAAATAGATTCAATATGTACTGCTCAAAAGGAGTAGGAAGAAGAAAACTTATTAAATCCCATCACCATCTCACATTTATACAATAAATGCATTACTTTTGTTTCCTTAATGATAAGGTTACATTTGTTTATATTCCTAATAATGAAAATAACATACAATTAACAGATTAGGAAAACTGATAAATATTACACATAATAGCTATGTAGATGATAGTTTGCATAACTTATAATACAAAATATTTCAACAATACTTAATAAATCAGTACCATAGTTTATTAAAAAAAAAAAATCTTTACAGACGACATTTAAACATTTATGTAAAGGAGTGAAATAAAGAAAATAATCAGACAAAAGGTAGTATAATATATTTTAAGCTCCAATATCATTGCCTAAAAGTGAAATAAACACAGACATAGTGATTTTAGATTAAAAAAAATGATTGAACAAAACAGTGAATTTCACCCTGGGAATCACTAAAGTTAATCTATATCTCCTCATACATAGCACTTCTCTTATGGACTTTATTCCAGAACGATGTCTCTATAAATAAAATGATGGGATAATTTGGTCCCACCTTTACCATGGCTCTGTAACTCTGGAGGTAATAACAGAGTTGTGATAAAATGGAATCATGATTCCAGAACGCTATGTACAAGGAACACCTCTCGTTCCACAACCAAGGTGTGATGTTTTGATGACAGTGACCCCCACATGGGGGGATTTAAAAAATAAGTGTGGGCCATGTACAGTAAACAAACACGTCAACGCAACCAGAAAGATGTCGAACTGAGGAGACGCTGAGATCTGCGAGATGTTGTCCCTTTGTGTGGAGGACTCTATCCATGCTAACATTTGTGGAACGGTGAAAGACTTTGGAGAACTTAGCAACACCTCTATGCTCAGGGTATTTCCAACATGTAAGTTATATATCACACAATACACTGTGCTGTGTCACCTCCCCATTTCGGAACATAGGTCTGCTGTGTAAAAGTCCATCCTGTCTCTTCTCTGTTACTCGTTTGGCTGTGGAAATCAGTCAATGGTGGAAAAAAGTGGGCTCACCATCTCACCTTTTTTCTGGGATCTCTGTGTAAAAGTGGCTAGTGTCTGTATCAGAAGTGAGAATTCAACAAATCCATGAAATGAATGAATGACCACTGCATACACATTGTGATGGACGCTGAAGTGGGTCTGATTTCAGCCACTTTACAAGTCATTTGCCCATGTCTGCCCCAAGTAGCTGACAAATAAAGGAAGTTCTGGATTCTAAAGTCTGCACATCATCGGTACTTCATAACATCGTTAGATCTGCTCTTAACGTAATGCGTACTTTCACACAGAATATGGACATCAAGCTGCTGCAAAAAGCAGTGTTAGTTTTTCAGGTGAAAGCTGATTTTTACAAGCTTTCAGACATGTTCATATGTTCAGATATCACATCACAACAACTGTGGACCTTCGGATCTCCAGCGATCCTGTTTTGTATGATAAGGAGACAATGAAGAAAAAGACGGTTAGCTGAAGCACCATGTGTGGAGCAGCTTCACCAAGCAACAAGGCTATTGTGAGGATAGTGAGGAGCTTTTGTACCATTAATGTCATATGAATCATATCCAGTGAACACAATGTGTCTTTTGACCTGGACACTGCAAACAGACCCAAAGGAACAGAGGACAGTGGAGATTATTGGAGTGTACACAGGCTGCAGAAGTAAACTACACATGATGTTTAATCCATTATTATCTAGGCCAGAGAATATTCAAACTTTGTCCTGAATTCACATTGTTGCTGTCACAAATTCACATTACTACAGGTATAAATTGCTTAGAAAATGACTGTGGGTATTTCGGGCTGTTATGACCTTTAGGCCCTGTCCATACAAAGATGGTTTTGGTCGTATTTGCAAAAGTTTTATATTGGCTAGGCCTTTTGTCCACATGAAACTACCATTTTCAGTCACTGAAACTGGGTCCCAGAGTGGATAAATTTGAGAACACTGGTTTTGCAGCTTCTTCTGTACAACCAAACCACAACTTTTCAAAAAGGATGATGTCAAAGCCCCACCTCTCTAACCTTTCTCCCCAGAAGCAAGATGCCACTTCACAACAGCAACAATAGCAGACTACAGAATAGTGCTACAACAGCTATGAAGTTAATTAAAAATACTGAATCAAACTCTACTGATACTCTTTCATTACGATGAGCAACAAACAACCGTAGCTAACAATATTCACTACATGCTTTTGGATCTACCACGGAGAAGGGCAGCCAGGTATGGTATTTGTATTACATTGTTTTCAGTGGCTTTGTGTAGAGCCGCATGATATATTGCTTGAGCATCATCATTGCAATATACATGTGCGCAATAGTCACATCACAGGTCCTGTGATGCAGATGGCAAATGAACTCAATGTGTTCTCATCTAATTTCAAGAGTATCTGACACACACTGCGTGCAGCGATCCACCAATCACAGATGTTCTTAATCAGTTTACCGAAGTCCACCACACACCTGCACATGGAGTGAGTCGCTGGTAACAACATTGAAAAAATGAGCAATGAACAAGAGAACATCACTGAAAATGAAGACTTGGTGCCAAAAAAAAAGCATCATCGATTATCTGGGATTATTTCGGCTACAAGAAGGATGATACTGAAACGCGTGTTCTGTGTCAATAGTGCCTCGCACCTGTTGCCCCAACGAGAGGTAACACAAATAATTTGTTTGACCATTTACACCACACAGCTATTTTGTTCTCTTGTGTATTTTTTCATATTACAATATACATTTAAAAAATATTGTAATATCAGTTTTTTTTCAATATTGTGCAGCCCTAGTTTTATGTGGATGCAGATATTTCTTTAAACAACTTCCTGTTTTCTGAGCAGTTTTTTGAAAATGACAAAAAGATTGGATAGGAAAAGATGCAGTTTTGTGCGGACATGGTCTTATTTGTCTCATTCCCAGTATGCAAAAACCCTTTGAAGGATGAAAGAACAATAGCTATGTTTCCTTCCAGTAAATTTACATGTACAGAGGCAGAATGTGAACTTAGCACAGCGAGTCAGAAAAAGGTCAAACGTCTGACTAATGCTTAGTCTAACTGGCCAGGTCCATATTGTTTACTCAATTCTCACACAAACACAAAGCTAAAATTTTGGAGCAGCAACTTTACGGTGAAGTTGCTAGGCAACCACAGATAACTAAGAAGTTCCCGCTCTCCACCAAGAACTAGTCCCACACATGAGGCCCCTTGAACATGTGCCTGGAGCATCTGTCCGTTGGTAAATCATTTAATTGGAGTGTCATCCTCCTCATGCTTTCCAGGGGATGAATGTGTGTGTGACTTAGTGTTATCTCTTGTGTTTTATTATTTCTTTTGCAACCACATTTTCCCTTTTGTAAAGACTATTTACAAACCCTTGAACTACTCCTCAAGTTATAAAGAAAACCTTTACATAAAGTACTGCAATGTAGTACAATATAGATATATACACAGGGGATCCTCTTTTTGCAGCAACATTTTATGTCCCCGTATTTCACTTACCCTGATTTATGGCCTGTTAGAATACACACACACACACACACATATATATGAAGTTAATAATATTATTAATTAATTATAACAATAATTATTGCTCTTTCTTTAGAATTTCCAACGGGGTGAAATCTAAAAGGATAGAATTTTTTTTAGTCTAATCGAGCTGTAGCTCTTTAACTGATCAACATTTATCTAGCTAACCTTCAATAGATTAACACAACTTTAATAAATGAATCTAACATATACATACATATATATAATTCTACTGAATTAACATTTCCCATAATTTATTTTAATGGGGTGGAACTTCAAGAGTTACCCATACAGGTGGTACATGTTTAAGATTAAAAAAAAAAAAAAAGATTAAGTTGAGAGTGACATTTGAAGCTTATCTTAATTTCCACCAAAAACAAATGATATTACTTTCTTTAAATGGCTTTTATGGAATTTTAGTTTTTTAAGGCAATTAAGAACATTATCATAGTATGAAAAATTATTACTGGGATATGTATAATATGAAGAAAATAGTAAATAAGATTTACAGTTTCACTAGATTCAATTGCATCATAAAATAAAGTTTAGTCTAGATCAAATTATAAAAGGAAAAAAAAAGTTTTATAATTTTATGACTTATACTTCTGGAAGAAGTTGATGACATGACACTTTAGAACACATGAAACTGAGCATGTGTGTCACCAAGAAGGTGTGCAAAATACAAAATAATAGTTGAAATGCATTTAACTTGCACGGGGGCGGCTGTGGCGCAGTTGGTAGAGCGGGTCGTCCAATGATCGAAGGGTCGGCGGTTTGAATCCCACCTCAGAAAAACTATCCGCATGTCAAAGTGTCCTTGGGCAAGACACTGAACCCTAAATTGCTCCCAGTGGGGTCTGGTAGTGCCTTGAATGGCTTGTAATTTGTACTGTAAAGCACTTTGTGACTACTGTCTGTGAAAAGTGCTATATAAATAAAGCTTTCTTACTTACTTACTTCTATTTAAATTATGGAAAACACTTAAAAACACATAATTAAATAAATATGTAAATTGTAAATATTTGGCACATTTTAAACAAAATCAGGGTAAGTGAAACATGAGGACATGAATGTTGCTGTAAGAGGATCACCCATACAAAAGCTATACAACTACATACTGTGAAGTACAATGTCGATCCTTTCTCACTGATGCTTCAAATAATCATGTCTGATAATTGAAACAAATATATAGTAAAATCAGAATGGACATATTGGGTCTCACAGGCCTCAAATGTAAACCTCTAGAGAAGACATTATCCTGGAGTGAATATGGCAAAACAATCCAACACACTTCAGTCCAATTCCCATGGGTTTTAGGTTAGAATGCCACTGAAGTACATGTTGAACAGGGGGGCACAGTGCCTGCTCTACTCTGCCCTGTCTGTTTTGAGCTGAGTGTTGGATTGGTTTAATTGATTTAATGGGAGAGCATGGAGTCACAGTGGGAGATGGGGAACACGGGATGCTTTAGGGAAGTCAAGTGTGTTGCACTACCTCAGCTCAATCTTAGACAGCCAGTGACAGCTGACAGAAGCAGCCGACAGATATGATACACGACAGCAAACATAAATGCTCATGGACAAGTACACACGAGCAGAAAGAGCAACATACACACAATTTATCTCTCACATATAAACACACAAATTCACACACACTTGTTCTCTGCCTAGAACACCATGCTCCCTGCTAATGGTTTGAATAACACCCAGAGTGGCGTGATAAAGGCTTACTGCGTATTTATGTGTGCATTCACACACACTGCAGCAGCCGCACGTGTTAATGCCACCCTGAATGGTGTGTCTAATTACTTGGCCTAGAGATAGCTTTTAGCTAAATCACCCCGCCTTCTGAAGAGCCTGTATCAACAGTGACAAGGGCCTGGACAATTACATTAGCCCTCTCCCCATCCACTGGGTCCAGCACTAACAATCTGTGTGATTTGCAGCCGCTTCATTGTTGTCATCCCTCTCTCCATGACAATGATGTTTTCCCTCCTAGAGAGACAGAGACAAGGATGGGGTGTCAGAGGGAAACAGAGAACAAGTGAAAAATTGCAAACGTGGAAAAAAGGTAACGAGAGAATGCAAAAAAAGAGGGCAATAGAAGAAAGGAGAGAAATTCAGAGAGATATTTGTCAGTAGAGGGCTTACCTATGTTAATGTTTTCCCTCCTACTGTGTTGGAGGTAGCAAAGAGCTGGGTAAACCTGTGGAACAGCTGCAAGTGGAGTGAACTGGTAACATTAATCGATGGTAAAGAGGGGTCTTCTTGCAGGATTGCTCAGCAGCCCACAGTGCAAAACACACTCACACACATAAAAACCACATTACACAAGCACAGTAGCCATCCACACATACAAGCCAAAGCTCCAAATCACATTAGAGCCAAAGCAGAAATTTCATTCAGCTCTACTTAGAGGCTGTTACATTTGCCAACTATAGCTCGCCAGCATAAGTAAATGCAGAATAAGGCTCCCAAAGTGGTCCTTTGCCTCAGATTGCTGTACATTCCTCCCTTTTCTCAGTGCCAGTCTTTCACACGTGCACATGCTGTGGCTGAGCGCACATAAAACACACCTAAACACAAAACATGAAGAAGTGAGTATAGTAGTCACCAGGGAGTAACTTCACAGTGTTTAAAAATGAGATCTGATGGAGAAACAGAGCTGGAACATCCAGGGTCGCAGAATGACCTTTGAACTCTCGGTCATGTCCGAAGTCTAAGGGGCTGTAGAGATGTGTGTGGGGAATGCCGCAATACCTCAGAGAGACACTGAGCACTGGCAGGAAGTTTACAGAAAGGAAAGGAGAGCAGCGATTTGGTGTTCACAGAAAAGAGAATGACTTAAAGACGTGGGATGGAAGGCTGATGAAAAGAAAGAGGTGGGATTAATTTAATTCATAAGGACCCAGTGTGACATTTGTGGCACTTCCCAAATTATTTTTTTCTCTATATTTAACTGTCTTTAAATGGTTTATCACCATTTATTCTAATAATATTTTCTGTATTTTGTGTTTGTTTGTTTTTTCAGTAAAAATTTGGTATTTTCCAACATTTAATTTATTAATCATGTAGATGTTCATACAGCTTTAGAGTAAAGTTGAGGATGTTTATATCAAAAACAGAGAAAACTGAAGAAAAAGTTACTTTTTCAGCAAAATCTATCATTAACTGAATTAAAACCCAGTGTATCCATCCACCATCAGTGATCCAACTTCATGGATTGGAT
>JAPTGZ010000019.1:33212779-33234548 GCA_029814645.1 Fowleria isostigma
CATGCTCCCCCTCCCTCCTGCTTGTAGGTTCACTGTGGCGAAGACCAGCTGACCATGCCGAATCAGCAAATGTGGGCGTGTGTGTGTGTGTGTGTGTGTCTGTGTGCATGCGACGGGGGGGGATAAGCAAAAGGTTTCATGCAGTGAGTGATGTACGTATGTATAATCAGTGCATTCGGTGTGTGTCCCCCCCCACTCCCTCCCATAGCACGCCGTATGGACCGAACACAGGGGTCCCTCCACACACGTCTCATTGTGAGATTAATACAGTGGGTGTGGTTGCAGCGTGGGGATGTAGTCGCAGAACACGGGTGTGAGTAGTGGATTGTCTCAGGCTGCGGTGACAGCTGGAGAGGACAACCCCCACAATGTCTTCATAGCAGCAGCACACCCCCCCCCAACCCACCCACTGGTGTTTCTTTAAGCTCCACATACACAGCAGCTGAAAATGCTGAAAGATCCCTCACCCTCCTCACCATATTACATTACACCGTCATTACTTGTCCACGCTCAGCCACCTCAGTTGGGTTTGCCATGACTCCACAGCGACTATTTATAGGTTTGTTTCAGTCACTGCTGAGGCTGATCAGAACCATTGTGAGACCTTCATTAAGCTGCTCTACTCCAAACATTGGTTTTTGTTAAGACGGGCTTTCAGAAGGAAATCACCCACTCCTCAGCAGCTGTGTGTGTGTGTGTGTGTGTGTGTGTTTTGTGCTCCTCCAACCCTGTGCAGACTAGTCTTCAGTGGGTCAGTGTGACTGTGTCCACTAGCAGGACACCAAAGTTGTTTTTTTTCTGTGTGATAACTTAATAATGTGCTGTACGGCTGCATGATATTGGCAAAACTTGTGAAATGCGACGTATAGCTGCACAATATATCGTTTTAGCATCGTTATCGCAATGTGTGTGTGCGCAATATTCACATCGCAGATCCTTTTCCAGAGGAAAATCAACTCGGTGTGTTTCAAGAGTCCCTGACAAACACTGCGGGCATCCATCCACCGACCACAATAAGTCTTAATCAGTTTGGAGTGAGTCACTGGTAATAACATTTAAAAATGAGCAACAATCAAGAAAAAAATCCACAAAAATGAAAAGACTTGGTGCCAAAAACAAACGCAATGTCAGTTATGGGGAATTATTTTGGCTACAAGAAGGATGATGTTGAAACGCATGTTCTGTGTTTATAGTGCTTTGCAGTTGTTGCCACAACGAGAGCTAACGCAACTAATTTGTTTGACCATTTACATCAGCACTACACAATTACTAGATCCTCTTTAGTATTTTTTCATATCGCAATAATATTGCAGTTTTTAAAAAAAAAAATCGCAATGTCAGTTTTTTCCAATATCGTCCAACCCTAATGCGATATGGGTGTACAGCATTGTAATAACAATAATATTGCAATATTTCTCATTCCCCTAAAGAAATATCAATTTCATCTACTAATAAAAATGTTCCTTAACAATGTTAAAATGAGCCAGCTCTTTGTATGGTGACTCAGTTATTTATAATTAAAGACCAAATCCTGTACTACTACAATCAATGACACAATTCTGTGGTAGAACCTCGGTGATGCTGTTACCGTAGACCTTCAACACAAACACAGTCACATATTTGGTCATTTTATTCACATAGAACAATGTGTAAATGACATGGGTGCATTTCATAATAACTAAAGTGCCAGAGTACTGCCATGGAAGAACTTTAACTAAACTATATTCCATTGATGCCTGGTTGGGTAAATACTGCATATACAAATAAAATCTTTAAATATAAATGTTCAGGTCTTACCCAAAGTTGTGCTCGGAAAATATTCACATCTTTTTAACATTATTAACATGTAAACTTACATTCACCCAGCAGTAGTAGCATTACGTCAGTTTATATACCAGAAAAACTATCATTTTAGAGTGGTAGAGAAAACCACTCTGGTACTCCATGGTGTGGAAACGGAAAGATAATGAGAAAAAGAACTAAATTAAATTAGTGTACGTTTTTGCGATCTGAATATTACACACTCTGTTATGGCAATATTGATATTTTATCAGTATATTGTGCAGCCTGAATGTAGGAACTTTACTAGTGCCACACTTCATTTACCAAAGCAGATCTAGACCCGGTTCTGGGCGGTTGAACAAATGCCAAGTACCGTTTCCATCAGGAGAGGCTGTGGGTGGGTCGTCGTGACCAACAGGAACACTTTGTGAACACCTTCATGAACACCGTTTTCTTTTTTAGACGGAGGAAATAAGTTGGATCAGTTGCACTTGGATGATAGTGAAGGTCTGTGAAGACAGGAGCGAATTAGGAACAATAATATTGTACACTTAATTGGCCCACCCCCCTTCCCCATCTCCTATGTTGTCTCTGAGAGTCACCCAGGGTGTACAGTATGTATTCTCTGGAACTACAGAGGTGTGTGAAAGGGTACACAAAGGATCAGCCTAAATCTCAGAGAACGGAACGACCCCGTGTCATCTCAACCCCGCAGACGGTGCAGACACGGCGTCATCGAGTGAACACAGACATTTATTTGAGATTTGCAAAAAAAAAAAAAATAAAGACCCATTAAACAACATTTTTCACCCCTTGCTAATTTGTGAATCATTTAATTTAAAAAAAAATAATGCATAACTGACGCTTTAAAATGTCAGTCCAGTTTGGAAATAAATCAGTGATCTAATTATGATTTAACATGGCATTCAAATTAGGTTGTATTAAAGTGAAATGATCATTAAAAAAAAAACAAAAAACAAAACAGCTTCTAATTAATTGCAGTTATTTTTTTTATCAACTCTGCATCCCTGGATTCACATAAAATAGCACTTTGTTGGTATTAAAATTATGTTGTAGATCTTAACTTTAATGACGCAAACTCTTTCATTTGTGGTATTTTCTCAGCCGTCAACAACTCATTGATTACAAACTCAAATGACTCTACGAGACACTGTGAATATTACCTTTCCCTCCTTTTGGTGTTGCTCAAATGCAGCAATGAGCTCTTGTGCCCACTGGATTTTCTCCTGACTGGGGGAGATCTCTTCCTGTACAGCTTTATTCTGTCCTGGGTGGTTGTGTTGATTGCCTACACACACACACACACACACACACACACACACACACACACACATATACACACACATACACACACACACACGCGCACACACACACACAGTGGAAAGAGAACATAAATTGAATATTCTCGGGATAACTGAAGACTTTCTGTGGCTTTAAATGAAACAAATGCAAGAATCATAAGTGCTTAAACACAAATCTTTTACTTACCACCACTTGAAGATTTATATATGAAATAACAAATGTGAAAAAAGTACACATTTGCAAATTATAGGAGACTGCAGCTGGAAATACATGTTGTCAGATGTATTGAGACAGGAGGAATTGGAAAGCAGGAGATAACACTGTTTGATTTTATGTGTGTGTGTGTGTGTGTGTGTGTGTGTGTGTGTATATATGCTCAATCCCATAGAAATGACTCAAGACCAGAGGATGCAGCGTCTCATGGTTGATCGAGTGAGCTTTCACCGTTTGCAGTAAAACAGAATATTTGCTCGGTGCATCGTTCGACTTTGAGATGTGATAAGAGTCGTCCAGAACTGTGCAATATGAATACGAGAGAGTGAGTCTGACAGAGGGTGGATGTCAATAAAAACAAGCTGTAACGCAAATTATTTAAAGACAAAGCATCAATAAATGCAAGATTTTTACACGTGGTAACATAGATTATAACATTTGGGTATATATCACTCATTAAAAAAAAAAAAAAAATCCCTTAATTCAAATATATAGCGAAAAAAAAGCTACATTTCTATCCATTTGAAGCAGAAATTGATAGAACTTCAGTACAATTTCAACATATTCTGAGGGTTTATACAGTACAGCATAGGGCAGTAGTTGTAGAAATGTCTCAGACAGTTTCAGAATTTTATATTGGATTAAAACACAAGTTTCAAATGGAGTTAAGGCTCTGTCACACAGCCTCTGCCACTTCCTCACGCTCCCCCCCTTAGTAAAAATGTGGACGAATGCCACAGACGTAATCCTGTGTACATTTGTAGATAAAACTTGTAGTGATAAGTTAAGGTTCTGAAATGTCTGGTGAGAATGACGGCTCAGAGTCGACCAGCGGGACCTCGACACTTTAGGGCTTAGCTCTGTCGCCAACAATAAATCCTTAAAGGTGGCCGAGCGGGCGGGCTGCACAGGCAAAAAAAAAAAAAAAAAAGTAGCCCGGGAGAGGAGAGGAGTGAAGAGGGAAAGGTGAAGACAGGAGAGGGAAGGGGAGGAGAGAGCCCATTCCCCTTCATCCAGCTCCACTCACCCCAGTTAACCTCTGGAAAACCACTCACACACACTTACACAAAAAACCACATTCTATTTTAAGGCTCAGAGCATTCTTATGCGAACAAAAATCAGAAATAAACCTTAACTTGTGATGAATAGGTAGTTTTGAATGAGGTAATAAGGTGTTAATGCTATAAAATATATTAAAAGACATTTTGTGCTGGTGTATGTGCTGGTGTGAATTTATTCATGAATGTGTGTGTGTGTGTGTGTGTGTAGTAGAAACTGTAAGTGCACATTTTCTGTTGGACAAACAGCCTAAGGACTCCCTAGGGCCATGTTGGAGATGTTTGGATGTGTGCATGTGATTATTTGTGTATGTGTTGTGAATCTTCTTCAAAAATAAAAAAATAAAAAAGCGTGTGTGTGTATAGTGTCTGTATATTGCATTACAATAGAAGTGAGATTAGATATATAGTTCCTGTTTTGCCACCTGTTTTACAATCCGAACAGGAGTGTGTTTCCTCCTAGAAGCTGACAGGCCTGTATATACTGTATTTCTTTGTGTGTATGTGTGCTTTTGCCTGTCTGCGCAGGACAACAGAAGAATGACAAAGCCAAGAAAACGGACAGGGTGACTCAGGTGCCCTCAGTTACAACCGATTGGTTCTCCTAAAATGCATCATTCATGCCCTCCAGCCAATCCGGGCCTGCCATGTGGTGGTGGCATCTCATTGGAGGATTGCTATTTAACAAAGTGCTCTCAGGCGAATGATGGGCAAGGTCCTGGGGATGGAAGTGAGACGTGGTCCCTGAAAGCCGACGATTTGGTGAACCCGTTTGTTTCGTGGTTCTGTAAGGGAAACGTTTTTAACAGCAGTATCGGCTCAGAGAAGCAACAAGAACTTTACAGCAACTGAATCACAACTTCAAAAGTTAACACCATCTAAGCCCTTAAATTAATAAACTTACACTCTCACAGATTTGATATTTGTCAGAGCTTTCCGGGGTTTTTCCTTTACTACCCCCTGTTTACCAGTAAGGGCACTGTGTGTGCTTGTGTCTCACCAGTGTTTTCTGTGCTCAGTGTTAATGGGCGCTATACACGGCTTAAGTAGTGCCAAGGTCAATTACTGCACAGGTAGAGGCTTTTGGCTGTACCGTATTATTGCTTAAGCAGACTCGGGCCAGTAATAGCTACTAACTAAGATTATACAGAGTGCCCATGGCCTGTAAGCCACTAATCCATTGATTTGAATGGTTCTGTACTATATCAATCTCACTATTAGTTTCTTTAACTGCTTGTTTCTATTTGGTTTCATACTTTTTCGCCTACGTGTATATTAGTAACCCTTCAAGCGTTTGTGATTTGTTTTCCGAAAAGAAATTATCTGATCATTTTCACTCAAACAGCTGCATATTATCTCTATAATATCACAACCACAACAAGTAAAGTATCACATTTCAGCACAGAGAAGCTAAATCTCTTGGGGAAAAAAAGCTGTAATATTTAACAAATTCATTTCAATATGAGCACACGATACACATTTGCAACATCAGCAGATAGAAGTGGTAAATTAGGTTACCCAGATAACCGCTCGCTGGTTTTCTAGGTGACCTCAGACCACAGCATCATGATGAAATAAAATGCAGGGAATGCGCAATGATTCATGATTTTACTTCAATACCTTTTCCTTTTTTATTTCTCCTCATCTACTGGGACAAGTAGCTAATTATTGTGAACGTAATGCGTAATGTTCTGTTCTTTGCAAAACCCATAGATGGAAAGGAATAAATCAAAATATTCTGGCATCCTAATCAAAACAATATCAAAACATGCTTTTTCCCCCCACAGGCAGGCCACAGGGAAATACGACAAATTTTGAAGGAATCAGTTTTCAAGGGATAAAAATATTGAACCAAATATACTTGCTGCAAGAAAAAATGAGACACTGGATGAGACACTATCCATTTTGGAACAGGCTGTCCTGCCGTCTGTGGTCTGTAACATGCAGTCTGCAGGGCACACACACACACACACATGCAAAGACATGCACGCACACACACACACACACACACACACACACACACACACTGAAAGCGTTGCCTGGCTACAAAGACACACAGTGTGCTGTTATAGTAGACACTACCATTCCTGGCTAATAACTCCCTCAAATCGTACTTGCGCACACAGAAATGTCAGACACGCATTTAACAAGTGTTCAGCAGTGTCCGCATTTAGCTTGAATATAAAGTAAAGCACCTAAAAAGGCAAAAACCGAGGCAAAGATTAGCTGGTTCAGAAACTCGCAGACAGTGGCAATTTGGATTGTTTTAATCATACAGCACTTACCTTTTATTAGATCTTATAAAAGGCAGGAGGTATGGAAGTATTAAAGCTAAAATGATGAAATGCATGAATGTGGCTTGAAGCAAAAAGTACAGACATCCAGTCAAATAAAGACAATACGGAATGACGCCAATAAAGAACAGGACAGAAGAAACGTCTGCAGCTACAGAAGTCATATGTATGCAGAGTGTTGGAAACTCAATATGCAGACATGAGCACGAAGCATCCAGACAGCAGGACTCTCACCTGTGAAGCCCATGAGTGCTCCCTCTCTGGCCTGTTGCCTCAGACCGTCCACGTCTTTGTAGTCGATATAGACCAGATCGATAGCCTGCAGACCAAACGCCTTGGTGGTCACAACCACCTTCTGCCTGGCGTAAAGGAGCTCCCTGGCATCCTTGGTCCGCGTGGCACCTGCATTACAGATACAGGGTCAGTGTGATGGTTAGAGAAAGGCTTTACACTTTATATTCTTTACGACACCAAGATAAAGACGTTTCACTATTGTACAAGCATTTTATCATTCTTGAAAATAGTGAGTGTAGAGTTAGTCATAGTCATCTTATTTATTCTTTTAACATATCAGGACATATTATCACTTTACTCTTTAAAACCTGAAGTGTCATTGCTGACACACCTACGCATGTGCAGTTTGGATGGCTGCAACTCTTTCACTGTTTATGCAGTTGGAAAAAAAAACCTGAGACATTGCACTTTATAGGTTTTATTGGGTCATTATGGTAATTTCACTCATGCCTGTACTAGAAGCTGGAGAATAAGCCCTTTTTTCAGTATTATAACATATAGTAAATTGTAAATGATTGGTAGATTTTGAAAGATCTGGAAAAAGCGCTCTGGTAAAATGGATAACCAGACAGCATGTTTTCTAACGTTTTTATAGTTAAAATAAGAAAAAAGTATAGGTGGAATGTTTTAGGCTTAGGGTTTAAAGTAGGGCTGCACAATATTAAAAAACTTGCAATATGTGATATGGGTGAACAGCATTGCAGTAAGAATAATATTGTGATATTTCTCATTCACCTAAAGAATTACCAATTTTTTCTACTAACAAAAATGTTCCTTAATGTTAAAATGAGCCTATATTTGTATGCTGACTCAATTATTTATAATTTAAGACAAAATACTGCACTACTACAATCAGTGACACAATTCAGTGGTAGAACCTGGTGATGCTGTTACCATAGACCTTCAACACAAGCACAGTCAAATATTTGGTTATTTTATTCACACATACAGATGTATTTCATAATAACTAAAGTGCCAGAGTACCGCCATGTGAGAACTTTATTAAAATATTCCATTGCTTACCTGGTTTGGTAAATACTGCATATAAAAATAAAATCTTTAAATACAAGTGTTATGGCCTTGAACAAAGCTGTGCTCTGAAAATATTCACATTTTTTCAACATTAATGACATGTCAATTTACATTCAACCAGCAGTAGTAGCATTACTTCAGTTTATATGGTAGAGAAAACCACTCTGGTACCCCATGGCATGTAAAACAGAAAGTTAAATTAAAAAAAATTTAAATATTGCATGTCTTTGTGATATGAATATTGCACAGTCCATTACTGTGATACATTTTTGCAATATATTGTGCAACCCTAGTTTAAAAGGGCTAAATATCTGCAAATAACTTACATATTTAATATAAATGGCATGGAAATAAACTTTTTGCACTCATTACAATAAAAAAAAAAACCTGTGACCTGTGACCTAGGACATATTACTAGCCAGATTTTTTAATATAAACATGATTTCAGCTAAAGCGCTTTGTCATAAATCCACATATATGCATGTAGAGAATGGTCCACTGAGGGAGTAATCATTACCTATGCTGGCACAGAAGTCATCGGAGCCAAACACCACTCCATCATGGTGCAGTCCAGCCTTGGGAGCGAGCTGACGCACTTCCTCACACACCGCCTGGAGAGAATGTGTGAATATGTGTTAGCCTATTATAAACTGACTGGAGGCAGAATAGTTGTCAGAGAACACTTAATACTCTCCAGCAAATCTGCTTATCCTAAAATAATATCTGAGCATAGCTTTGTTTCCATAAATTATATTAAGGACACGCTCACTTTATATGTGTCACCTGCAGGCGTACGTGTTGTAATAAAAAATATACAGAAGATATCTACACGTAGTAGGAAGTGACTCTTACACTTAAAATGACTTTGAATACCACAGGCAGTTTCTATAGGTCTAAACAAAATCCCCCATTTAACACCTGACTAATGTATTTTGAAGGTTTTTTTTTTTGTCTTTTATGTTTTCCTTTTACATCGGATCAGATTTTATATTAATGTTGATCATATTAACTCTTTTCCCCATAAAGAAAACATTTAATAACCCTCCTGTACCCAAGTTTTGACACCTCTGTTATATCACTTAAGACATAATTTGACAAACAGGTTCTGTTTTTCAGATGTAACATATGTTCTGATAGGTGGAGGTGACCACAACCCATACTAGGCCAACTGATAGGATTAAATAATGCATTTTCTTTATTTTTTCTGTTTTTTTTTTTTATTTACTTTTTATTTTTTTAAATGTATTTCTTCATTTTATTTTTTATAATCATTTACTTATTTAATTTATTTAAATAGTTTACATTTTTTTTAATTTGTTTTTTGCTATTATTTATTTTTAAAAATATATATTATAATACCTTTTCTCTGGTTTGTCCAGAAGTTTGCCTAAGTAGTGACAAGTGTAGCCACAACAGACTGGAAAAACAAAATGTTCCCTAGTAACATATATACGAGTTGTTCATAGTGGGCGTCCAAGGGAGAAAGAGTTAAACTGTATTTTATTCAGGCAAAATGGATCAAAGGGAACTTTCTATGAATATATTATTAATCACTGACACTTCACATTTTTATTTGTGCAAGGAAATAAAAGTTTTAAACGGGACAGTGCGGAGCATGAAGCATGAGGAGCTCATCTCCTGCTACCGTTGGCTTCCAAATTAATTTCATCTCTAGCTGAGCCCCAGTTTTGTTTTGTTTTTTTTCTTTGTTTTAATGTGGGACTGTGTGTGTGTATGTGCTTGTAACATGGGGTTCAATCTGGGCAAAGATACAGGGTGTTCTTAAGAAAACAAACAGAGGCACCCCCTGCCATTAAAATACACACACTCAACCACAAACCATCACAGAACTGGAAGAAAAAGTAAAAGACAAATCAAAAGAAATAGGGACAGCTTGTTTCTCCCCCAAATACCCCAAACCATGCCCTTTTCCCCATGTAGCCGAAGGTCGTGCTGTAAGAGCTTTGATGCTTGCCAAAACATCATTAAGAACTTTTTTCCACTATGATTATATTAATTCATTTCTAATTAAAAAATGTCAGCATGTCTGGAAAGGGATAGAGAGGAGCACACGCAGCCAGACAGAAAGAACGGAAACAAAAAGGTTCATTTTTGATAGACTGTCCGAGTGCTTTGAAAACCTTTCTTTTTGGACACGTGGTGTGCTCCGCTCGCTGATGGAGTCTTTAATCTAAAAGTGAACAACGGACAAACAGCAAAATGTCTTACGCAGGCAGTTTTTGGGGGTTTGTTTGTAATTTACCTTAAAATTGAGCAGGCCCACAGCAGTTTCCACAAAGGTGACCAGGCGAATGGGTTCTGTCAGTGCCCGTCCTTTCAAGTTGTGCTGAAACCTGTCAACAAACTAAACACACAGGGACAATCTCAGGCACAACTCATTAATTATATCCAGAGTTTATGTGAAGAGAAAACAATAAACCTCCAGACAATCAGAATTAATTAACTTAATCTCAATAGCATTCGGTAGAAAAATTATTATCATCATTCAACCCTCATCAGTGTATGCGCTGTCTTAACATGTCCTGTGTACGGTATTTGTGTTAAAATAACTTCAGATCAGCTAGAATACATGCCGTTCTGTAGTGGACTCGCACTATTTCTGTAGTTTTAAGAAGAGTAGCCACCGCACACAGTGGACTTATCAATGCATTAATAGTTGTATGAATGAGAAAACCGGAAATTCATACTGTGATACTGTGTCAGACTGAATTCTAAACTTAAAGGCAAAAACATTAAGCTCTAAAAAAGCATAAATGATATGACACATCTTTCAAATCCACCGTGGGGTGAGACAGAGAGATAGGAGAAGAAAGGACTCAAACTCTTTTTTGATACAAATATTGACACCTGCATTGTTCCCACTTCAGTCCTTCAGTCAAAAAACTCACCTATGAGGGTTCAAATAATGTGGAGAGTGAGCACAGGAGTCGCAACAAAAGCAGGTGAAATGAAATATTTTACATTATCACCGGGGTTTCCTCTTGTCTGAAGTCTTCTCCTTTACCTTCTTTTCAGAGAGCTCGCACAACTACAGCACGCTCCCCTGAGAGAGTGTGCACATCCACACACTCATGCAAATGTGCATGTGCATACACAAGCACATGCACACACACAGCAAGGCAACGAAGAAATAAAATTCAAAAAAAAAAAAAAATGGGGAGAAGAAACAAGATACGGGATGTCTTTGGGTGTGTTTCACCCCTACATTATTCTGTTTTGCATCCCCCCCTCCATGGCAGGGAGACTCAAGCAACAATCAGAGTGTGATGTGACACTTTGCTGAGGCCTTTATTCTGCACGACTCCTGCTAATATGCAAGCTCACCTAAGTAGGGCTTTAAAACCAAGTTTAATTCTTTGAAGACCAAAGCATTCCAATTTTTCCAACAGACCAGTTCACAGCTAGCCCTGGACTGCCAGTGGGGTAGCCCAAATTCCAAAATCTATCATCTGGAAACACACAAAAGCCCCCTCCGTCAGATATTTCCTTTCAAAGCCAGTCAAAAAAGAAAAAAGGGTGAGGACGCAAAAGCTCAGAGTAGAAATGTCTAACTCCATGTCCCCCTTCTCTCTCCTTTTTCACACTCCCTCTTTGACACAACAGGAAAAAGACAGATATAAATAACCTCAGGTATAGCTCTTGGATTTCTCTAAATGAAGACCAAAATAACCCTTGTGCTCATACTCACCACTCTTGTTCTCAAAACTAAAAGACTGGGCCTCCATTGAAGGATTTCAAAAAATAGGGGCAATTTTAATCATCTCTCCATTCAATCTCAGTTGGATAAATCATATCTGAGAGATTTGCATAAATACAAACCATCAAAGACTTTTCATCTTCAAAGAGGTTTTCAAGACCCAATAGGCTTTGTACTGTAATCATCTGAGGTCACAACCCTGTGGGAGCAAGGCTGCTATGGCAACATAAAAACTAACGCTGGGGGCTTAGCATAATATTCCCCCTCCTTCGCAAACACAGGAAGGGGTGGAGGGGTCCGAGAGGGAGTGTGAAAAGAGGGTGTAGATAAACCTATTTATGTGACAGAGGAAACTAGATAGATACGGCCCGTTGTGGAGAAACCTAGCTGATTATTACACAGAGAGATTACCAGCACTACACCGCGCAACGCAAAACCATAACAAGTCTGACGAAGGCTGAGCACGCTGTTTAGACACTGCTGAGGGAAAACAAATGCCTGATCAATGCGGCACTACTGGCCAAAGAGCCTCAGCGTCCGTCCGATTAGAAGGGTCTGTGCCTCTGCTATATTGTTCCCTTCAGCTATTGTACACTTTGAGGGCCTGATTTACACTGCATAAGAAACGCTGTAGTGCCTGCTCATTGTTCCCCCTGCATACAGCAACCATTAGCTGTCAATGGCTCTCAAAACTAGGACCTCTTTTAAATGTTATTCACTGCCAAATTGAAAAAAAAATAAAATAAAATAAAAGAAGAAACAACCACCTCTTCTTGCCATTCAAAGGCAATCTACAAACAAGCCCTCTGACAATTTCACCACCCAATCATGAAAAGAGAAGGAGGGAGAGATGGAGCTAGAGAAAGGAGGCTATAGTGGGACAAGTTTCAATTAATTTTCTTCAAAAGGGGGCCAGATTAAATGTTTCCGGCCTGCTGAAGTGTTCATTTCACAGAGGGGAAGCGGAGAAAGGGATGAGGGGAGGGAACAGGAGGAGGAGTAGAGGAGGAGGAGCGGGACAGGGTGCGATTCTTTCAGTCCCAGTGCACACCAAATAGTGTGGTGGGCAAAGAATGCACACGGCTCCGAATCTGTGTGAGAATTGTCCTTAGACAAAGGAGGGAGTTACGCCTGTTATAGCCCAATAAGGCCTGTCAGTCACACAAGGGCTGGGGGAGAAGGGAAAGGCAGAGCTAAAGATTTCCACACAAAGGGAAACAAGCAAGTCCATCTTTTAGCGACAAATCAGTCTGGAGGTTCCTGTGCTAATATCAGTTAAAAAAAAAAAAAAAAGGGAAAAATAAACAAGGGATTTGCTGATACACTTACAAAACAGGCACACGAGTAAATGCACGCACATACAAAAGCATAAAAAAAATGATGAGAAGTTGAAGGGATGAAAATGTATTTAGATACATCCGATGCAAAGCTACTGACTTTGTTTCCGAAGCATGCAAACACCTGTCGATACTGAAAAAAACTGACCCATGCTGTCAAGTAAGCACGCACAGATGTATCTTATATCAACATCTACTGATGAAGGCGCGTTTACATGAATGGAGATGGATGATACAAACATTACAAGTTGTTTTTTTTCCAAAACATCTTTAATTAAAAAAAAAAAAAAGATTAAAGTTTCCTTTTTAATGCTCGAGAAAGAAAGAACATAAACAGCCCCAAATTATTTCTAAAAGTGAGGAGAAGTAGGAAAGAAGGAGGAAAAATGGTTGAGTGAGGGGAGAAATTCAGCGAACACCTGTCAGCAATTATAGTTGGAAGAAAGAAAGGGCAGCAGGAAATAGACGTGTTCTAATTAAAACCACTAGTTAAAAACTTCCTGCTCCTGCCCCAAGACCATGTATGAACATATATGAATGTATGTGTATGTGTGTGTGTGTGTGTGTGTGTGTGTAGTAACACTAAGTGAAAACGTCAGGCTAGACATCCTCCTCTCACAAGTGATTACGACTCATGGTAAACTAATTTGCTCTCTTATTTAATCGACAAATACTAGGTTCTGAAAGTTAATTGCTTGAGACATTTTACTTTAAAAGGTAAATTAAGACACACACAAAAAAAAACTGGTTTAACTCCTGGTTTATGTGAACATGTGTGTAAAGATAAAAGTAAAGCACCTTTCCACTGTATCCATACACGAGACAGTAAGCTTGTTGCTTCGTTGAATGCAAGCCATATGGATGTGATCAGAAAGGCCTGCATTAATGATGTCACTGTCTCCTGACCTTTCAGGGCCTGACATCCGTACAGCGCCCCTTTATAGAAAGCCAGAGGGATGGGCAAGTCCACACAAACACTTCTTTAAACTTGGGAGCAGGCCCAGTTAGTGCAGACAAATTGCAACAATTATTTGTCAAAAAAAAAAAAAAAAAGTCAGCGATAATTTACAAAAATCTATTAATTTGACACTTATTTTATATTTTCACAGATACGCCTTTACTGACAGGACAGAAGATATGTATGTGTGGTATATATTGTAAATGTAGGACAGAA
Organism: Fowleria isostigma; assembly: GCA_029814645.1. Lineage (NCBI taxonomy): Eukaryota > Metazoa > Chordata > Actinopteri > Kurtiformes > Apogonidae > Fowleria > Fowleria isostigma. The sequence continues at coordinate 33,227,005 of JAPTGZ010000019.1, forward strand.
CAGAACAACAGTGCTGTGTGTATCATGTGACTAAAATAGACAGAAAAGAAAACATGGAATGTCTGAAAGCACTGTTTTTGTCAGTACAATGTCATAGGAATTAATGTAAGAACTTATGTGATGTTGGTTATTATCAAGAAAACCATGAAAAATGGATAGAAATCAGCTCTGAAATCAAACTCTTATGAGCTACTTTTGTTGTTATCATTATATTTGTCCAAACAAATGTATCTTCAGTTGTACCAGGCATTAAAATGAACAAGAAACTGAGGAAAACAAGGGTGGTCCAATCAGTTTTTCTGCGACTGAATGTAAAATAGATAATGTTTGAATGCTTTTGAACTGTTAATATGCTAAGATGTGCAGAAAGTTCAGGTCATCGTTGCATGTCACTTTTAATCCCAACTTGCTCTGTTGAGCACTTGACTGAGGATGAGTGATATGGCCAGAAATGTTATTAAAAAAATGTACATATCAGCTGATACTGATCACAATAAATGTCATATTGTTAGTCATTATATCCATATTCACATTTATCATACCAGATTTTTCTTTATGTCATGAGAAGTACTGGATTTTTTTCTAAAATCCAGATGTAAAAGATTTCAAACAATTACAATAACGGTTTTTTTTTCACCATCAAAATGCACATACATATACTGAGAAAACAGCAAAACACTGAAACATGACAAAGCATTTAAGCTGAGAGTGTAAACAATGTTAACTATATAAACAAGGCAAAAATTGTGATGAAATAATGATTTAACAGAAAATAAACATTTATAGCTGTAATTATTATTAATATTTTTATGTTACTCTAATTTTTATGACTTCTACACAATAAAATGATGCAGTTTTAGACAGACTGAAAGAAAGTTCTGCGACTACTGAAGCGAATCTGAAAAAACGTCATCTGATTTTTGAGCAGCAGCCAAGAAAAACACCCTCTGTCCCTGAGTCCTGCCACAGGGATCGATTCCCTCTTTTACTGGGAAGCGGGGCAAGTTTGTTATGATTGCTTTGAAGATTCCTATGGTTTCCTCTTACTTCATGAGTTTGTCTCAGAGTGTGTGTTTTCAAAAGACAGAGAAAAGAACCAAAAGAGCAATGTCATGTTTTTTAAAGCTCTGGTGAGTTTTTGGGAAAAGGCAAATCAGGGCTGTTTTTTTTCTCTGACACTTTTCAGCCAAAAAAGCAAATTATGTACATCACCTAGGTCACTCTGACTTGTACTGCACAATACTTTTAAGACTGCCAAGTTGTGTACATTGCTTACCCACTGCACCTCCTCTGTGTCTTCCACTTTGGGCAACATGATGGCAGGAGGCAGCACCTCACCCTGAAGGATGACCTGCAGGTCAGCCTCAGCCAAGCCGCTGGAGACGGAGTTCACTCTGACACACTTCTCTGTCCGGCCCAGGTCCAGGTCCACTAACATCTTAGGAATGGTCTCCCTGGCCTCTGTCTGCAGGAAAAAAAAAAAAAAAGGAAAAAACCCCAGACATGAATCATTATTTATTGTAACACATTAAGGTGTGATTTGTAATGACTAATAAACATCCGTTTTTATTATTTCAAAAGCTGGAGGAATTGTTGAGGAATACATTAAAAATTCAATTTCCCCAGAGAAAATTACCCTAATAATAATAATAATACAGATAGATAGACTTTATTAAACCCCCAGAGGGAAAATTTATTTGCTGCAGCAGGCAACTGATATTTTTTAAGATTTTATTTTAATATTGCTGTTTGTAATGATGACAAGAATAGACATTAAATTACAGACACAAATGTATGATCAAAGGGGGTAACTGACAAAATTCACTAATTTGAAAAAAAATTATACAATTCTTGACACATTAATTCATTAAAAAGGAACAAAGTAAAAAACATCTGCATATATGTGTGTGTGTGTGTGTGTATATGAGACAATATACACAATTTAGGGAGTAATGGAATACATGTAATGGGATTACGTAATTACAATACAAAATATGAGTAACTATTCAGTTACAGTTAATATTTTAATGGTTACATTTTTTTTAAAAATTAGTGGATTAGTTCTCGTTATTTTCTATCATTTCACAAATCCATTTCTCACACATTTCCCATAATCTCTTGATACAATATGCAACACAAATATTCTGATTATTAGTGTTGAGTGCAAGTTGTGGGAACGAGTCAGTCCATCATGTCCAGGTCAAGATAATGGAGGCGGAGTCATAAGCAGAGTCATGGCAAGAAGAACGCATACCTTGGTTGGAAATACATACAGTACTTCATGTTAAAAATAGCTAAGGAAGGAGAACACAACATTACCATGTAGTACAACAAGAAGAATATAGATGTGAATATTCTAATATTAGGACTTTTTTTTGGTCTCGTTTTCTATGACCAGACAAAACACCACTGTTACTTTGGGTTGTACTATTACATGTTCATGTGTTTATGAGGCTTAGACCTAATACATTCATCCAGCTCTAAAACAGAATCCACAACAATTATTCTGTTTACAACAGAGTAAACATGGAGTGATTTACTGTATTTATTTAGTATTAAAAAAAAAAAAAAAAGTAATCCAAGTATTCTGATTACAATACTCAGATTGAGTAATGTAACAGATAAGAGTACAGATTATTTTTTTGGGCATGTATTCTGTAATGGAATACATTTAAAAAGTAACTCTCCCAGCACTGAGTATAAAATCGTATAGAATACTATGGTGTGTTACAAGTCAGCAACACACAGGCTCCACACCTAACTTTGTTCTCTCTAAACAAGCATTGTGCTGAACGGGAAAAGAGATGAGGAAAAAAGAAAAAAAAAAAAAAATCAAAGCAAAGCCTATAGTCCCAAAGTCTATCAGTAACACAGTAGCACACAGTGCTATATTCAAACCAGATGCTGGGCAAGAGCAGTAGAGAGAAACAGAGAAGGAATGAGGAGAGAGGTCCAGCTAGTGAGAGCAGAAAGGCTCTCTGGGAGAAATGTGGTCTGAGTTAAGCAGCATGAGGAAACAGTAGCTTAGGAGTTGTCAGGTCAGATCACAGACTGGAGCCATGGAGGGCTTGTGTAGGTGTAATGGAGATGCTCAGACTCCAATTTTTAATTTCACCTCCATAATTAAAGATCCGTCAGTTACCATGTGCATGAAAAAGGTTTTGGAGATGGTGGACCTCCTGCCATATACTAACACCGCTTGACTTAGTGATGCAATGAGGAGGTGTTTTTTTTTTCTCAGACTGAAATGTGAGGAGAAAATGATGCCATTGTATGTTTCTGTGAAACATTATAAAGTATTTTTGAATGAGCTGATACTTCTGGGCCTTTCCAGAAGCCCGAGATGGTGCAGATCAACAAAATCCCAATCTGGTTAGTGTAAGTTTTTAGGTTGAAGCACTAAAATGGCCTTGGTTGGGGACAGGAATAGGACATGCTTGCATTTAAATATTAACAAATACAATATGAGTCTTTATTAAACATATTTTTCTGAGTTCACATCTTTCTTCAACCCAAATCAAGCACTGCCAGTACCTAAAACAAACTTTTAAAAAGTTTAATAATACGACTGTCACTGTTTGAACTTCTGTCTCTACCTGTCAAAAGCAGCTAACACAGCAACTGACTACATTTAGAAATATTCATATTAAAAGTATTTTTCACACAGAAATGTTATCATACAATACATATCTGTGATTTTCAGGACTGTACAATGGCAAACGTCTATTCTGCTGAAAGTGTTGTGTACTACCTAAAAACACTACAGAGGGCTATCTAAATGAGCTGATTATTAGTACACCAACCCCTTAAATTATTTGAGTTTGGGCATGAAAGAGAAACTGTAGACAGATATAACTCGGAGGGCCCATTTATCACAAACTCTTGTAAAAAGCAAAGTGGAAGGAATCAACCGAGGATCAGAATTACAGCTTATGGGGACCCCTTAAGGGTCAAGGAACAGGTTCTGAGACAAAACAGCCCTCACTCTGATCTCCTGGAATGCAGAACTGTACTTGATATTATGAAAACCCCTCCAGTATCAATAAAATATGGTATCAAAGTACATATCAAAGATTTGCTCACATTTAATAGGGGTCATGAGCAGGCTGGACTGCTGTGTGTCATATGTCTCTCTTTTGCCTCATAGGATGAGACAAGAGGGATTGTCACACCATATGATGTGTGCACTGTGATCTTTGACTCTTACTCAAGTTTTGCCATAACCCCGTTCTTACTCTCTCTCTCACTGTCGCCCTCATAAGCCAAGATAGACTTGTAACTGTATCTTGGTAACTTAAAACGGATGGGGCGATTTACGCAGCCATAATTCACTATTCATAAACCTGCTACTTGGTGGATAATATTCTGTCTGTCCTTGTGCAGTTCATGGTGACTGGAGAAAACTGATCTGAGAGAACCGCTGGCTGCTTTATGTGTCAGGAGTCCTGTTGACCCCTGACCAAATTAAATAAATAGTGAACCAGAGATGATCAAAAAGCCGGTTTATAACATTCACAGATCACGGAGATGTCCGGGTTTCAGGCTACAGCTTCATCCAGATGCGGGCAGCCTGCACGAACAGTGTTAAATTTTTTTATGTAACCCGAGACAAGTGCTTGCGAGGACTATCTGCTGCTCTTTTTCTTATTTTGCTATGGTATTTATGAAACCATGATGCCAGGATTGACTAAGGAGATGACCAGGTCACTGTGCACTACCGTTTCTTTTTTATCTCTCCTCTTCTGTAAAGTGGGAGAAAGATTATTCTGCCAGACACCTTGACCCCTATGGGTGCTGCTACTCTGTGCTTGAATAAAGCCCTTTGAAAAGGAGATATTTTACATTAATAGACAGCCATCCAACAAGTTGGTTCAAAGCTCCCTCCCCAATCACCTGGTGTCCCATGGAGATCTAGCTCCAACGTCAGCTCGTCTCCTCTTTGATTCCCTCCATCATTCTCATCATTAGAGGCTGACACACAGGCAGGCAGGCGGGCGAGCAGTCAGCCAGGCAGGCAGGACATTGAACGCATAGATGCACATGAGAAGCTTTTCAAGTGCAGAGAGGCTGACCTTCCAGGAGAGTGAGGGCAGCTCCTTAACACACAGCCTGAGCCAAGGCACCCAGGATCCTACAGAGTGGTATGTATACGTGACACAGCATGGTTACTGCCTTGTAGACACCACATCAGACTGGTGCGTCCAAACTGATGTGTATACAGGCCACAGCAGGACCACCTTCCTCTCCAGCATCAGATCATGGACGTCCACCCTGGCCGCCATGCAGTTTGAAATGAGCAACGTCAAACATCACCTCTGGACAGACTGGGTAGAAACTCACTCACTCTCTGTCCCTTTATTCAGTATGAATTACATCTCAGTGCAGTGGTAGTGAGTGTGTCTAGATAAAAATGAGAGCAAATAAAGAATTCCCCATGACATAAGAGGGTGAATCCCAAAGAGCAGCGCAAAGAGTAAAACACGTTCTGTTGTGGTCTTCTGTTCATGTCCATAAACACGCGAGTTGTATTCTTATGCATATGATGATGTAATTCATTTCCAAAAATATACTACAACAAAAAAGTGAGTTTATATCACGTCATATGGCAGAAAAAACACTATGTGCTCACTAACTCCGTAAGCTCTCCGTCTCTTTTTGTGGAGGTCACATTACATCAGTGGTTCCCAACCTTTTTTGGCTCGCGATCCAAATTTCTGGTGACAACAGACCTTCAAAACTGAGATTTTTTGTTTTTGTTTTTAAATAAATGTAATAGTTTGCTATACTCTGTTGCAAATAAACGTTAATTTGAGATGACATTTAGACTATATAATATATATTATTATGGACAGAAGCAGAAAAGCCAGCTGCAGATTACTGTACATAGTGAGAATTTTATTTATCTCTGTCAAGATATGTACAGTCAGTGGAGTTTGGATTTATGGTACAAGGCTGACAATTAACTACAGAACACACAATCAAGATCAGTCAATATGCACCCTCTCAGATATTGGATCCTGCATTTTATTTGAACTTGACTTTTATAGAAAAAGTGTGTGGTGTTTTGATTATAATGAAATATATATTGAATCATTAAAAAAAATTTTATTTGTACTTTTACTTTTTTTTTTATCAATTATTAGAAATTCCAGGCGACCCAAACACTGCATTATATACACTGAAAGAACAATGAAGAAAATCAGACATTCCAGTTTCATGCAAATAAACCTCAAATCCAAAGTGCAACACAAACTCCAAACATACAACAAACTAGAGCAGCACAATATATCGTTTGAGTGTCATCATTGTAATGTACGTGTGTGCAATAGTCAAATCGCAGGTCCTGTGATGTAGTAATTTCAAGGGTACCTGACACACACTGCGCACAGCCATCCACCAGTCACAATCATTCTTAATCAGTTTGCCAAAGCAGGTCACAGGAGTGACTTGCTGGTAACAATATTGGAAAATGAGCAACAAACAAGAAAAAAAAAAAAATCACCAAAAACAAAGAAGAAAATCACTGAAAATGAAGGAAATCACCAAAAACAAAGAAGAAAATCACTGAAAATACAGAAGAAAATCAATGAAAAATTACAGAAAATGATGAAAATCCCCAAAAAAGAAAAAAAACAAAAAATCACCAAAAAGAAGAAAATCACTGAAAACTAAGAAGAAAATCACTGAAAATGAAGAAGGAAAATGACTGAAAATGAAGAAGAAAATAATCAAAAACTAAGAAGAAAATCACTGAAAACTAAGAAGAAAATCACTGAAAATGAAGAAGGAAAATGACTGAAAATGAAGAAGAAAATAATCAAAAACAAAGAAGAAAATCACCAAAAACAAAGACTTGGTGCCAAAAAGAAAAGCAATGTTAGTTATGTGGAATTATTTCAGCTACAGCCAGATGAAACGGAAACACGTGTTTGGTGTCAACAGTGTCATATTGTAATATATATAACAGGATTAAAACAATTTGCAATGTCAGTTTTTTCCAATTTCATGCAGCCCTACAACAAAGCTCGTATTATTCAAATAAAATTTAACCATAAAGACCCAACACTACTTTTGTGTCAGTTCCTAAATTAAATTTTCTCTATATTTAACCTTTTTAACCCATAAAGACCCAAACATCCACCATCTGCCAAAACCATCTACTGATATAAACTGTTTAATCCCTGTTAAACTACTAATACATGTCAATAATTGGTGTAAAATACAGTTATTCATCTTTTCATAGGCATCAGATATGACTCATTTGGATGTTCAGAGGCTCCGTAGTTACCTTGGAAACACTGCCATCTTCTACAACATTGATTGACCAGTAAAACCCATGGAGTTGGATCAATGACTGGGTTTATGTTCAGTTTATGACAGATTTGCTAAAAAAAAAAAGTCACTTTTTCTTCAGTTTTCTCTGTTTTTAATAGAATAATCCTCATTTTTACTCTAAAATTTTATGAGCATCTACATGATTAGTAAATTAAATGATGGAAAATAGCGGATTTTCACTGAAAAATCACAAAGTTAAAGATAATATT
>JAPTGZ010000019.1:33469303-33488683 GCA_029814645.1 Fowleria isostigma
TGTTCCATGGGCAGAACTAGTAACATATACTGTATATGGGTTGTTCCTAGTAGACATCCAAGGGGGAAAGAGTTAAACGTGGCCCCTGAATCAAAATGAGTTTGACACCCCTGCATTACATTCAGGTGCACCACTGCAGTTAAACGTGCTCACAGCAGATAAAGTCAATCAAAACTATTGCGATAGCACATGTTGCCGACCAGCGGGGGGGCCAAATGCCCTCGCCTTCCTCTCGGGGGTTTGTTATTGAAGAGACTTCAGTCCATGATGAGTCTCTCAATTTCCACCCTATCTGACATTAGTCTGGACTGACCTGTACCAGGAGATGGAGCCGTAATGAAAAGCCCCATATTGATTTGCTCTCACTCATATACCTATTTGTGGTGATTTAGCTTTAGTGTGTGATGGAGGCCGGCCTCAGAACCATGATACCCACTCTGCCCAGCAACACTACCACCATTTGTTCCTTCAACTCTGTGTACAAATACGTGTGTTTGTCACTTGAGACCAGATAAAAGTCCAAGCGCACACCCCTGCTCCTCCAGTCCTGTGTGGATGTGTGTGTTTTAGTGGATGTCAGAGCCTGGCTTCTTCCCATTTTATCAAGCTGTTTTCTTTTGGCTCAAGAGAGAAAAATAACCAAGTAGGTAATGTGGATTGCCATGGTTACAGTCTGGGCTGTTGGAAATGTTCCATATAGCTGCTAATTCTGAACCCTTTACACCGAGGTTAAACATGACCGACACAATACTGCACACACACCGTCCACCATCGCCGCTTTCTGCAGCCCCGATCGCTCCCTTTTCTATTACCGCTGTTTTAGTTGGGAAGTTCCCTGGCGGATGTATCATTTGCATTTCATAAAGCACAGAAAGAAGTCACGTTTCTCTCTTTCTGAGCGCACACGTTACCTCTGCGTCACGGCTCACTCTCTCTTCCTCTCTCTCTCTCCGAGTCTGTAGAAACAATCCTCTCAGCTCCATATGTAATTGCCTAGGTAACCACCAGCCGACTGAAAAATAGTTTTCTCTTTCATCTTAAGAGTAGATGTTATACAGTATGCACTCGCCGTCACGTTTGTACTTGGCCTTGAGCATGTGTTTGTTCACGGTGACACTGATGCAGAGGTGTGTCTGTGCGCGCACGCGGTTTTTAATGTGCATGATAATGTTGGGAAAATAAATAAAAGCTGCACCGACTGCCTACATTTGCCAATGAGGAAACGGCTGGCATTGAAGTCAGCCTGCAGCAAAGGAGGAACTCATTACTGCGTATCTCTTAGGATGAGGATAAGAGGTGGGGCGACAAATTTACAGATTCAGCAGCAGAAACCCCAGGTTGTATGTGTGTGGGAGGATTCTCTGTGGTACAGTATGGCATTGTGGGATTGCTGTGTCTTTAAACTAGAAAGCGGCTTAATTGGTGGGTATGAGTGGGCAGAGGGACTCTAAGGCGACTCCGAGGCCAACGGTGGAGGTTTCTGTAGAACTAAGAAACAGCAGCCGGCTGCCTTGGATGGAAATCAAAAGCAGAGCCTTGTAATTGGGCAGGGGGAGATGTGTGAGGGAGTGGCAAGCAGGGGATCAATCCCTCGCAGCCTGTTTCTTTGCCAAGCAGTAGGCCAGTGGACTGTATTCACACGCACATTATGTTTGGAAAGGACTGTAAATGCAAATGAGGCAGATGGCACCAACATCATAGTTGTGCATGAGAGCTGTAGTGCAGAGAAGGGAAGTTCAGATCTTACAAATAGTTTAGCTTAGACGATAAAAAAAGAAGTTTGCTCTAATTAATTACTGATACAGTTTAGTGAACTCCTAAAAATGAGGGCAACACATGTTGAAAATATTTAGTTTTTCCTTCCAATGTTCTCCCTACTGAGATTGTCATTTTTCATCTTATTGCATATTCCTTGTTATTATTGTTATAAGTGGTTCTTTTGCTATGCATTTTATTGAGCTAAATGATTCATGATGTTTAACTAAATTTTCTTCTAGAATCGTTTAATATTTGTCCTTTTTATTCATCTTATAGTGTAAGTGAAGGCTGCCCTTTGACAGATGTTCTGAGTTTAACACCCCGTGAACTTAAAGCCTAAGGCCCTGATTTATTAAAGGTTTATAAAAACATGCACAAACTTGACTGCACATGCAAAAACATGTTGAAGCTGATCTACTAATTGGACGCAGCAAGGGTTGCATCTCTCAAATGGGAAAAATAGCTTGTGCAACCCATTTAGTTTGTTTGCTGATGATGATGTAAAATGGGCAGTTTTTGCCAGAACATGCTAAATAACTGAGAGGGGTAAATACAAATAGTTATTTAGCATACTTAATGTGATTTATCAAGCCCAAAACTGATTGCGGTGGCTGGTTTTGCATCTATATTTAGCTTATTTGAAATGCAGGTTTTAATTGGAACAGCTTCGCACAAACCTGGCTGCAGTTGTTGTGGTGAGGAAATGGCATAGGCACAACCAGTCTTTTCTGATCACATCAATAACTTTGGAATGATGGAAGAAAAAATAATTGATGCTCATATACACACACTTTACTGAACTCTTGTCGTAAAGGCTACTTTTCCACTTGACCTGATGATTGTGATTAAAAATACGCACCGATTAGGCTACAGTGTGACTAAATGGTGTGCGCCTGACAGTCATTCAATTCAACAACCCCCATGACCCCCCACCTCTAAGATGAATTCGGCACCGCTGCCCAGCAATGACATTTTAGAACTTTTTAGAACTTGCCTTCTATGACAAAACTCTTCACAATATTACATATCTGTCCGTCTGGATCATTCCAACGCAGCGCAGTTTTTCCAGCATATTGTCTCCATGACAACAACCAGCAATCCTCATTTAAATAGCGTGGTCTCCAAGACTTAGCACTTGTTGTCATTTGCGAAGGCAATCTTAGTAAATCACCCATGACTCGCAAATCAATAGCATGTGTATTTTTTAGTGCGAGCAAGCAAATTTGCAACCATCATTTGCGATCTTAGTAAATCAGGCCCTACGTGTTAAGGACTTTGGTGAATAAGTCACATTGTGGACAATATTGTAATTTGCAATTTTAGTTTATTTGCTCATTTGAAAATTTACTGATTAATGATATTGTTGAAATGCCCCCCCACCCAATTACAAACTAAAAACTTGATGTTAACTTAATACAGAACACAAATTCTAGAGAAAATGCTGCAATTTTAATTTTCATTTGAACAAGCTGAAATTGTGTTCGCAACTTGAATAATGGAGCATCTCTAGATTATGATAATCTTTAGATGAATTGTATTTTATCTCCACTGCAGAGGAGCTACTTATGAGTTATTGGTTGGTATTGTTCTTGATCATCTGGTGGAGTTAACCAATGTGAGGTGACGGGGATTTCAGGAGAGGCCGCTGCCTTTAATTTCTGTTGTTACAGGAAATGTAAATATGCAAAATTGAAGTAGCAGTGCACAAGCAAACTAAAAAAAAAAACAAAGTAGTACCATGATTCTGTATCATGCTTTTTTGTTTTGTTTGAATGATAGAGCAAAATGAAAGTGTAGTATGTATTTAGATTTGTGTTGTAAACATGCTTTATAATGATGAACATGGTAGTTTAAGACATACTGGTTCATCCTGTTTCTCTCTTTATGAACGATGGGTTTTAACTTACGACCATTTACCATGGTAATCAAAACTGATAGTAATGTTAGGGATGTAATGACAATTGATTTATTACAGAGTGTTTCTCATTTATTGCCAGAACCTGCTGTCCAGATGCCACCATCCTATAAAGGACTCCACTGATTATAAATCCACCCATTGATTGACCACATTAAAGCCCAATGGTCCATTTGTAATTTTAGCTTTAATGGTGAAATGGCTAGAACCAGTGATGAAGTTTCCGCTTCTGCTGCCTTTCCAGTTTTCCTGTTAGTTCCTGTCCATTAGGGTGCCCAGAGCTTCATTAGAGGATATTAAGGTTTCTTTAGTGGAAATGGTTTGGCAAGGGTTTGTGATGGGTAGGAGGGTGGAAATAATGAAATGTCTCTTTCAGAGGCTTATAATGCAGAAAACAGTGGGGAGCTCCGCTGAGATGCATCTATTATCAGCCAGGTTTTAGTTGTTTTTACTTCATCCATTGGGCGATTTAACTCTGCAGTGAAATTCAGATTTCAGAGGCAACAGCAAAAGGATGATATACAGCCCATATCATGCAAACAGGAATCCATACTCATAGAATAGTCAAATAAAATGTTATATTAGTTAATAACATGCTCCTTTATCCTCTGTTCCCTCCATGCATTGCTTGAAGTGACAGCTAAATGTACAAGGACATTAGTAAATTGGTGCCATTATGACTGGTACACAATGTCCAACACTATAATTTGAACATTTTCAATGGCAGGGCTATCAGTGGGGTTGTTTGGGAAAATAGTCATTCATTGAAGGAAGAAGACATGTTTTTCCCATTTTTTTTGTCAGAACAAACTGTAGTTACGTAATTCTGTGAAACACTCACCAAACAAAACAGAAAAAAAAAACAAAAAAACGGTACCACAGAAGAAATCTAAGAGTCAATGCTGTCTTTGATGTCCTAACAGCTGTTTCGCTAGCATATTATAGTGTCATTTGATGAGATTGCCTTTGTTAGGGATCAAACAGATATGGCAGAAAAAAATAGTGAGTGATACCACTTATTAATAGTGAATAGCCTCTTTTGATTTGTCGGCGTAAGTGAACACACACATAGAATACGCCTTTGTATACCTCATCAAAAGAGCATGCAAACCTAGAGGTCAGCTGGTAAATTTTAGTGATAGGTCATGATTTTAAAATGTGCTGATCATCATAAATGTAAAATTTGGGCAACTTTGGTTTTTAAACAGTCGGAAGGTACCACGTTCAGACTGTTAGAAGATCACCCAATGTTCCCTAGACCTCTAAACAATATAAGAAGTGTTACAGCCAAAACCAGTAATGTTATGATAGTTTATGATTTTTTATTATGATTTAGCTTGGAGTTTTTTTTTCCTGTTAGTTTCTTTAGTTTTTAGAGCAAGTTCACTAGTTTTCATTAGGGTTTTTTTTAATGCTTAGTTTAGTTTTTTCATATCTTTTATCTCCCTCTCTGTCATATTCATATAAATCCCATACAGGACTCTGCTGCTTTCTCCCAACTTTAGTCTACATGTTTCCAGGTAGAGTGGGACGAGAACCCAACACTAAATGCTTTTATAATATATTTACTGTGCTTTTAACCTTTTGTACAGCACTTTGGTCCACTGCAGTTGTTTTAAAGTGCTTTATAAATAATGTTGGATTGGATTGGATTGGATTGGATTGGATTGGATTGGATTGGATTGGATTGGATTGGATAAACCACAAGTAACGAGAAGTGACGGACCGTGACGTGCTGTGTGGTGCCGCCAGCTAAAATTGCTCAAGCAAAATAATTTAATTTCGTATCAATCTGACATTGACAAAAATGAAGGGAATTTTCCCCATAATTTTTGTACCTTTTAGTTAGTTTCGGAGGCACACAATACAGTTTCAGTTAGTTATCGTTTTTTTTCTTTTAATTATAGTCTTTATGCGTTTAACTTAACAGGATTTTTTTTTTCAATTCAAGTTTTTGTCATTTCATTTGTTTTTGTTTGACGATAATAACTTTGGTATGATGCTGTGAGATTGGATGGACGAAGCAAAAACATTGCCCCCTGGTGGTTAGTTGCAGTACAGCTGATAAATCCCACCCCCTCAGTTTTAAGGCTCATTTATGCTTGCGTTATGTATGTAAATAAGTACGTACGTTTCTAACACTGTCATGCATCACTACCATACTTCCATACGTCCTGCACATTAGAATGAGCATTTCTCAATCAATCCACCAGAGGGCATCACTCTTAATTACTATACTGGACAAATACAATGAAAAACAGTAACATTTTTTGAGAAGAAGAAGAAGTCAATAGTAACAGACAGGGTTACAACAGAGGATGTTTTACTATTTTTTCACTAACTCACACAGTCACTTTATTTATGGAAATTATTCTGTTCAAATCTTAACACTGCCTCCACTGTTCCTGTTGGTACTGATCCATTTTGTCCGCATCCAGTACGCATCCGTAAGCTACCGGAAAACAGACAAAATTATGGATATAATGTACACAGGGGACGTTCAGAACGCATCATTCGTATCCATCTGTGTCTTTAACATAGATCATAAATTAGCCCTTTTTGTTTGACCTGGGAAACACAAAAACTGATTTCTTCTTTTTTATGTAGATTTCATCAGGCCATCATGATATATGACTGTGTAAAGTAATTAAATTCAGTATGCCAATGGGTGGACATCATTTTTCTGAATTCATTACTGACTGCGCGGACTCCACTGTCACACCGTGGCATGAGGCAGTGTTTTTATTCTAAACTGTAAAGCACTTTGTGAATTTATCTGTAAAAAATGCTATATAAATAAAATGTCCTTACTTACAGTGTTGGTGCATCCATCTTTACATACAGTCTTTTGATTAGATCATAAAAACCGAGTAAAAGTGCAATATGAAAAATAAAATTAAAAAAAAATTACTGGTGCAAATATGTGTAAACTAGCATATAAGTATAAAAAATGGCACAAAGCATTAATGGATGCCTTTATGCCTGTGTCTGTGTGGGTAGAGGGGTAATCTTCCAATAATGTTTATTCAATTTCCAATGAATATCAAATAGTATTCTGCTTGAAAGCCTTCTCTACTTCATATGATTCACATTTTAATAATTTACTATACTTATAACCACTTACATTCATATTTCAGGTGCATTTTAAAACATTTTACGTAATTTCCTCTCTTGCCATCACACTCCCGAGCAACCACTTGCTGTATATTTTGTTTTTAGTCATCGCCTCTCAACCCATCACTTAAACAGAACCCAGCTGTAGACATATAGATGTAAAGGATAATTTCATAAATCAATTATTTATGTGTCTCAGTATGAATTTCACACAGTATTCCCCTGAGTCTAGTATTGCCTTTGGCTACGCTGACCACTTAGCTCCGTGTGCTTCAACACCTCTCTCTCTCTCTCTCTCTGTCTCTCTGTGTCGATCTGTCTTTCTTTCCTCTCTGACAACAGCTTAGTTGACATGTCTACATAACTCTCAGTCAAGCAAATGTCTACAGCTGATATGCCTGTATGAATAGTATTTCCCATTTGGCCACAGCCTGCAGAGCCTATCAGCGTCCTAAGCAAATGGAAATAAACCATCTGTCAGTCGGGGCCCCTCCACGGGCGGCGAAGAACCATGCCACTTGCCCCGTGTCCCATCTCGGCCCTCAATGGGAATCCATTCAGCTATTGTCACACAGGAAATGGAGCAACTTAACTGGAGAGCCCAGAAATTGGTGTAGTCTGAGAGGATTTATTGTGCCTTGCTCAGCGTTCGATGTCTTATGTTTAGTCAACAGGGTGTAAGCATCTACTGATTTTAATGGCTTTTTCTTTTCGCAGGTGTTGAATTGGTATTTGGGAAAAATAGATGCTATCATTTTTTTTAGTTTTCACCTTTGAATATTTTTGTACTTTTTCCTCGTTTTAACCTTCTTCTATATGTAGGATTCACATATGTTTGTGTGACAATTTCAGAGTCTGAGGACTTTTGTGGAAAAAAACAACCTTATAACCATCACTTCTCATGTTCACATACTCAAATATCTCAGTACTACCATGACAGAATTTGCTGCGACTGCTCAACAAGTGTCATTAGCTAAGTAGGGGCCCGATCAGATGAAAGTTGAACATCAGTGTCAAAAATTTAAGTTTCACCTACATTGTAAACCCCCATAAGTTGAGTTTACTTAAAAAAAACTTGAGAAAAGTGGTTGCTTTAAAAAAAAAATTAAGTAATAATTTATGACCTTTTTAAGTACATTTAGCTTAAAATCTTCAACTGCTTTGCATAGTTATTACACTTAAATAATTAAGTTCAATGCACTAAATTCCAGGCTGATTTAACTAAAAATATTAAGTAAAGCGCAGTATTTATTAATTTTCTTTGTAGTGAACCACTTTTCACAATTTTTTTAAAGTAAACTCAACTTATCTAGGCTTACAGTGAATCATTTCTCAAATGGGCTTATGTTTTTTTGGCTGAAGAACTCTATTTTATGGAACTGTTCATAAAGAGTTCACTGATGAATATGAAATGAAACCTAAAAAGGATTCAAATATGTAAATGCACTATTAACTTTAATAATAATATTTTTTCTTGCTTGTATATGTGATTTGATTTTCTAGTCTGTGAATCTATAAGAACTAATTATTCCACAGTACAAGAATCTAGAAAGGTTATGTACAATTAAATTAAGTTATCAGTCAAATATACTCTGCTATTTGCTGTTTATATCACTTCAGTTGTAATATGTTTGTTAAATAAAAGTTTATTGGCATATTTGTAGCGTTGTATTTCTAGCAAAATCTTTTATTAGTGTGACAAACTGCTGTTCATGTATCAAAACATATTTGTGTTTATAAAAACCTGATCATTTCAACATTTTTATCCACTGTTGATCACAATTGTAGTTTAATATCTTAGCTAAAGCCTTATGTTTCATTTAGTACCAATTTCTTATGAGAACAGCATGTTTTGTACATTTTTGTAAAGTGAAAAAAAGATATTCATTTTGAGTCCCTGTGTGTCGCAGCACTAATTTAAGTATTTTCACCCCAAAGTGTTATTTTTGTAAATTGTAATGTCATGTGAAAGTAGTTATTGAGACCTATTCATACATGTATTAAACATGGAGATAAGTTATTTAGTTTTCAACACAGTGCTTATTAAACATTGAAATGTATGGATGTAAGGATGATTCGCCCCAGGATTCGATTCAAATCTCAATTTTGGGTCCATGATACGATTCGAATTGATTTTTTTTCCTTTCAGACTGTTGTTCCAACCAGTGGTTCCAGTAGCTTCTGTCACAGCAACGTCCCTTTTCCGTGCGTTATCCGTCACAACAGCTATCTGGTGATTAGTCTTTTCAAGCTCCCATTCTACTTTAGACTTCAGAACCTCTGCGATGTGTTCTCCAGTATGTGTGTCAAAGAGAGGACGAGTTTCACAAAACTTGCCGTGCACAACAGACCCATCGTACCCACAATGCTTTGCGGGAGCATCTTCATGTGTTAGGATGTGTCCCATAGAAATAAATAGGGGTGGTACGGTGCAGAGTCCACAACGCTGGACCGTGGCCTCAAAACAAGCGGCAGTAATAACAGACAGCATCTCCTATTGTTGAAGTAGCGCATCGATCCCCTTTTTTTGATTTGTCGATTTTTAATCCCTCTTATTTGTATCAAGTTTTAACTGATTAAGAATATATCCTCACATCCCTACTGAAATGTGTCCCTGTGTCACCGTTGATCTAGCCCATGGGCACTTCACATTTCTATGCATCTAGAACACAACATAATCCTGAAACTAAAACAATATTAGCAGTATTTCTAAAAGTCTCTGATTTAAGAACCTTTGAATACCAGAGTAGTGTTGACATTAGGTGTCCATGTAGATGAAGTGACGTAGTTGTACTGGTGTAGCGGTTAGCATGTTCACAGCTGCGTTCTAGGTTTGAGTCTGATTCGGACCAGGACCTGTCTGTGTTGAGTTTCCCCGTTCTATCCACACCGCCAGACTGTCCTCCAGTTCCTTCTACCATTAAACACAGGTATATAAAGGTCCTGTCAGTGCCCTTGACCTAGTTACTGATGAAGACCTGAAGTTGGTCCCGGAGCGCCTTCAATGGCAGCTCATTAAGGTGCTAAGTGTCAATGCTAATGCTAATGTTAGCTCCCGTGTGTTTCACTATGGGGATAATGGAGTAAGTTAACCTTAACCTTTAACTTCAACACCAAAGCATGTGTCATGTGGACACAGTGTTAGGCAAATGTTTTCGTTAAATAACGTCTTTTATAAAATAACGCCCCTCCATGAGTGCCAAAAAAATTGAGAAAGTGTGACAAAAATGTAATCATGAAATTATACATCTTATATTATTATACAGATACATACAGATTAAAAAGTAAATAATACACAAACTAAAGAATGTGATTATTCTCTAGGTGTTTTGAATTGTTTGTTACACAGGCATATACTAATACCAAATACTAAATTCATAAAGAATAATAATTTTACAAGAATAAAGTCATAATATTTTGATAATAAGCCATAATATTATGAGAATAAAGTCGTAGTTTAAAAAAAAAAAACACCTCAAAATTTAACAAAAATAATGTTGTACTTTTATGAAATTAAAGTTTTCATATTTTGAGAATAAAGCCATGTTATTATGAGAATAATATCTTAATTTAAAAACAGGTGAGAAAAATATGATAATTACAAGAATAAAGTTGAACCCATCGTCTGGTCCAACAGAAGTGAAAGTTACTGCTTCACTTGTTACGTTTGCTGTAACCGGAAACTGTCATCAACAAGGCTTACGGCTTACAATTTTTAATTTTTTTTATTATACTATATGTGAATTTAGTTTTGAAATATTACCATTTTAATCTCATAAAAATTTTCATTCATTTACTATTTTTTTAAACTATGACTTATGACTTTATTCTTGTAAAATTATGATGCTTTTTGTATTCAACTTTACTCTCATAAAATAACAGGTTTTATCTTGATAGTTTATAGCTTTATTTTTGTAGTGACAAGTATTTTTATTTTCTTATGAGGTCCTAATTTACTGTTGTATACTGCAAATATGCCTAAGTAACAGTAAAATTCACATTTGTACACACACAACTTTGCAGGATATTTCAGATGGGCTACATAAATTGCACTGAAATGAGCTATTGAACCTAGTCTAATGTTTTTTTCTTCTCCCAGACTAATTTGAATACAAGCTGTCATTTCATTCTGTTCATTTTGCACAATTCAGGTGATGGGGATGACACTTTCCACCATTTTAACTTCCCCAATGAATACATTTATTCTCGTCTTATGGTCTTTATTATTCAATAATGCATCTTTAGACTTCTGCAAAGGGACATAAAAGCCCCAGCTACTTAAAATAGAAAGCCTTATGTTCTCCTATTTTGCCTTATAATTCATGATCCATCAGCTGAAGGGTTTCACGTAGCCCCGTATATTCTCTGAATGCATAAAACAGGAAGCCTTTTATATATTTTTTTTCATTTTTAAAGAGCTGTCAAGTATTTTTACGCTCTCGTCTCAGTCCTTTTTTCACCCCGCCAACTATATCTCAAAGAAAGAGATTTCTACATGCATGCTCCAGTCTGAGAGAGTGACTTTTTTCTTTGACCTCCACCCAGTAATCCCTGGACCTCTGCTTAACACATCGCTGATCCCTCCTCATTTGCTATCTGTCGTCTTCTCCCTTTCCCACCCTGTCATCTTCGCCCAGCACGTCTAGATTATTAAACCCAACACATCCTAATCCCCTCATCCTCCTATTCCATAGCTGCCTCCCAGATTGGTCATCAGGCCACTACATTCTTAGTCCAGGGCAGCCCAGGACCTTGGCTCAGCAGCTCTTTATCACAGCTGGGCCTAGCCTCAGGACTTCTGCTCCGCTCACTCAACTACAAGTAATCATAGGTTTGGTTCTTTTGAACCGCTAATGACTATACTGCGTTAATAACCAAAACAGCAAGCTTATCTGCATACGATTAGTTTGTGCTCCAGTTATAGTGGCGCAATGAAAGATGACAGATCATATTTTCATAAATCTTAAAGAGATGTTTGATTGTAAAATGTTTTTTCCATCCCACATAGAAAAATGCGGCCACTGCACATTTCTGCAAATAGCAGATTTTTTACACTGTTGCCTATAAAGTTGGAATAAAATATTTTTACCTCTTCTCATGAAATGTTTATGATTTATTCTTTATAGATAAAGTGTAGCTTGATCTCAGTAGCTGGGTTTCCATTGCAGTTTTCCACAAAATACAAGCAATATTTCTACACTTTTTACACGTGTAGGTGTTTCCATAGAAGAGTGCTTCACTTCTGATGCATGATTCTAGTAAAGTCCCATCTTGTGACATGTTATAACTCTCGTAAAATACTGTATAGCTCTCGCAAAATGCTCGTTTAAGGAGGATGGACACACTGAGTTTCATGCAAAACCTCCACGGTGTCTGTTTCATCTACTGTTATTGCAGTGACTGTCTTAAAAAGAAGGGAACGAACAGTTGTGAAAAAAAAATTATTAGACCACCTTATGTTTTCTTCAGTTTCTTATTCATTTTAATGCCTGGTAAACTAAAGGTAAATTTTTTAGGACAAATCCAATGATGACAACAAAAATGGTTCCTAAGAAATTAATTTCAGAGCTGATATCTAGTCATTCTTCATGGTTTTCTTGATAATAACCAAATCACATAAGTTCTTAAATCAATATCTATGTCATTGTACTGACAAAAACAGTGCTTTTATTTATTCCATGTCTTCTTTTCTGTCTGTTTTAGTCACACAGGAGTTGGTACTTGATTGCATAACCTTTGTTTTTGATGACTTTTGATGGTCTAATCATTTTTTTCTGTGACTGTATAATCATCCCAAGGCAAAGTCCTTATTTATGGCAGCTGCCATGCTGAATGGATTTCTGGGAAAGAACTGTACATCAGGAATTTACCAACAAGTTGTGGATCCAGAATTTCAGATTGACCCAGGCAATGTTTAATGAAATGTGTGATGTTATTAAACCCTTCGAGACTCCAGATTTGTCATGTCCTTGGGAGGCAGTTCTTACACAAAAGCGAGTGGCTATTGCCTGATACAAACTCGAACCACCTGTTCTCAGTCCAGGGTCATAAGGGAGACATTTGGTGTGAGCAAAACCATTGTGCACAGATGTGAAAATGTGAAAAATGTGTTGCCATGACACTTCTGTGGTATACTTCTATATCAAAACGTCTCAAAATCCACCTCATGAGAGCGTAAAAACTTGTTTGTGATCTTTGACAGTTTTTGCAACATTTTTGGGTTTCCATTACCACTTTTCTGTTACGCACTTTACATTTTGTGCATTTCTGAGGATAATAAAACCCAACCACTGCATAATCATTGTACCAGGTCAACGGTTATTACTGGTATGTATAAATAGGATTAGAAAGACGAATGTGTCTGAAAACAAAGCTATTCCAGCTTTATGGGCAGAAGTGTTTAATTGCAACATTTTGGAGTCAAAAATGTGTCTTATCAATATTAGTGTGTATTGTCAACATTATGGTCTGCCAATTAGTCATGATTTTTTTCAACTAAGTTTGTCACAGGTTATGTTCATATGTGATTCGATCAGTTTGTGGGCAGTGATGGGGCTTGTAGATGTTGAGGCCCGGTTTAATACAATAAAGGCTGCAGTTTAAGAATGTAATTAATCGTATTTAAACTAAACTACAGTGTTCTCCAAACCCTTACGTAAACACTTACCACACTTAACCAAATTCACATGTGGTGAAGTACTTTGTATCTCTCCTCTACCCTGACCACCTCTGCCCTATCAAGGAAAGACAGAAAAGTCAGGGAGCAGGTGAAATACTAAAATGAATAATAAGTGTATAAATATGTGACACATTTTTGGTTCACAACTGTTATCATTATGCTGTTTGCAGAAACATTACTTGGCTTCCTCTCACCTTTTCCTGCCACAGTCTGCCTGTGTCCAAGCCAGGCTTTGGACCTCTTTTGGATGTGATCACTGCAGCTTGTCACACATTCACTTAATGTCATTATTGTCAGCGGTGCACAGGGAGGCTGCAGAGAAGCCTTTGATTTTTTTTTTTGGAGACACAATGTGCAGTGAGGAGGAAGGGGCTCATGAGATGGGGGACTGCCATCACTGCTCAGCCACATCAAAGGATTCCTCAGCAGATGTTTCTAAACAAGATGGCTGCCAGGTCAGCTTTGTCAATTACCTCCGTAATAAGAACAGGTCGGTGTTCACGCACTGTGCTCAGCCTCATTCAATGCTTTTTGACTTTTGCTCAGTGAGCAGTTTTCTAATGATCGCTAAACTTTTAAATGGGTGTGAGGTATTTTATTTTGGGAGTTAGAAGTACCTTTTGGAAAGAGAGAAGGGATGAGCTGAGTGTTTGTCGTGAGAGGCCAGTGAATTAGTGACAGCCCCCTGCTTTAACTGTCAAACAAGACCAGTAGTGAACAGAAGAGTTCTAACAGTCTGCCTATGGCTTTGTTATTTTGCCTCTATGGCAGCTGTCATCCTCTGTTTTAGAGGAGGGAGGAACAGGGAATAATAATCTGTGCTTGGTATGTTTTGGGCCGGAAGGCCTGACAGGCCTAATGGTACATGGGTGGCCAAACCATGTCTGACGGAATGAGGCCATCAGAATCATATTTGGGACTTTAGTGCAGCAGGCTATACATTAACACTTGTCCTGCTGAGGTGACAGTTGAGTCTGTGAAAAAGAGTTGTTCATTAAGAACCTCACTGCTGCAACCATTACCGCAGCCCCACAGCTTTTACTGCTGCTTTTCTTTCTCCTCATAAATATGGACACAGATGGCATCACACAAAATGTTACGTAAACATTTATTCAGCCTCCAGGGTTAATAAATCTAGATGTTGGGCTTCTGGTCTGCCCCAAAAATTATCCAAGACCCATTTTCTTAAAAAAGCCACACTAGGCAGGTGCATCCAAAGTTTTGTCCACAGAACAAACTCATAGTAGTAGAATTATTATATGAGTACGAGTATTAGGTTATTGTTATTATTAATATTGCCTGTCCAGAAGAAACATATTACAGAAGAATTAGTTGTGCAACCCCTCTACTGCTGTAGCAACCAATCTTCCAGGCTCCATTATTCAACAATGCAGGCTGTTGCCTATAGAAATGACACAGGCAGCAACATTGTCTCATGCATACCAATGTAAAGGTTAGCATGTGATCCATCCTCAAATGGACTGCAGTTTCTGCATTGAGCAACAAGGAAAAAAATGTAGCAGAATTAAAGTGCTCCCCCAACCCTCATGAGTAAATGTGAAATGACACAGTCAGATGGACAGTATACTTGACGTGCTATTTGTTCACCGACAGCATAAGGAATCTGCTCACATGGTCAAGCAGCGGCTCTGCTCATATTTCTGGAATGTGAGAGCGAGGGAGGGAGAAATAGAGAAAGGACTGCATGCAACTCCAGCCCTTCTCTTCGGCTACATGGCCAGTTGCTATAGCAACATGACTTTGCATTCCTTTTCACCTGCCGTTTTTGATCAATTCTCACTCTTGCCTCTCCTCACCAACCTTCCTTTGTCCTGAAATGCCTCACCACTGCGGCTGACTTTTACAGAGGACAGCTGCCATGTTGGCTCCAGTGATTTTGATAACAGTCTCACCAGTGGCAATTAATGTAGTCTGTCTGTTAGGGTGTTCTCGACATAAGCACATAGTCATACTAACTGCTAAGACAGCACACCGTGAGCTGACTACACCTATAGTGAAATAAGACCCACATTGTTCCACTCTGTCATTATCTGCCCACTAATGCTGACGAGAAAACTCCTTTAATTCAGCATCTCTCTGTTCTGCCAACACTTCTGCCAAAAAAAAAACCTTGCAACCCAACACTAATGATTCATCTGGAAACAGAAGTATCCCTAGACCACCACCAACAGTTCAGTCCACTATAGAAGTAATACCACAGTGTCTGACAAAACTAGACCAGACCTTCATTAGACTCAATGAACATATGTGCCTCTCTGGAGACTTACAGGAACAGTAAGGGTATTGCATAGTCAGAGTTTAGGTCCAGTGCTTCTCCAGTTGAGGTGAAAACAGTTACATATCAGCACTATAGCTTCCTACCAGACTAAAGCAATGATTTTAGTCAACACTTTCACTCAACAAAGGCTAAAACCTCTCTGGAGTCTCTTTTGCAGTTACACGTTTTTGACATGACAGCTACATTTACTAGCCCACTGGGGATTTTTACTTGCCCCAGGCAAGCCTTGCTGTTGAACCGTCTGTCCGGCTTTGTTGAAGATACAAAATTATTCATGAACTCAATAAATACGAACCAGCTAAAGAAAAATACCCATTTGAGAGTTTGGATGATTTTATATATTTACCAAAACAGCCAGGAGGACAGAGAAGAATAATGTTCAAGATTATGCTTCCATCTTTAGGTGGTTGTTCAGCCTAAAAATGGAAACTATTTGTTTATTCTTGGAGGATATAACACTGAAAGGAATAAAATGTGATGAAGGATTCATTGCACTTTTGTTGCCATGCTTGTAATTTATTAGTGTCTGTATGTAGCTTCATAATGGAATTTAATATTTCCTCCTGACAACTATAACAGGCTCTGAGTAAATGAACCACCCCAGCCTTGTAGAACTTCTCTCCAGTCTTCTTTGATACTTGGTTTTCACTGTGAACTTTTGTCATCTTTCTTCTATCATTAACTGTTTCATTTACCTGCGTGTATCTCTACCTGAACACAGTAGGTGGAAACCTTCTCTTCTGAGCCTCATTACCTCATTAAGTCCCTTTAATATGTTTTTTTGTTTGTTTTGTTAAAAAGTTTTGCTGCCTGATATGAATAGTTAGTTTTAGGGATGGGAATCGAGAACCAGTTCTTTTTGAGAACCAGTTCCCATTAGTTCAGTTCCTTGGAATCATTTGCCTGCCTGCTTAAGGATTCCACCTCCATAGTGTATGTACAATGACATCACACATACACTACATTGTTTTGGTTTAGAACGTAGCCAACATGGCGTCGAAGCAGAAACGCTCCAAAATGTGATTATATTTCACGCAAAAAGACGACACCAGGACCAGTGGTAACACTTGTAAAGCTTCCATTGTTTCAAAGTGGGGGAATTCCCCCTACATAATAAACATTTGTCCACAGTATGACATTCATTTGCAGGAATATCACCTGTTTGATACGCTATTTAAAGATGCTTATGAATCTAGTGGCAGAGCAAACACAATGGCGTCATTTGGGTTTTCTTCTGCTGGGGGGGGGGCGGGCAACAAACATCCTGCTCCCTCAAATCAAAGTTTCTGAAGGTAGGGAAAAGGAAAATGATGTGCACAACAGTGGGAGACATAGAATTTCTCTATGCCTCCCACTGTTGTGCACATCATTTTCCTAGTAAAGTGTCTTAAGTTTCACTATCACTTTGTATATTTGATTGTCTTCCCCCCTCCCAAACTGGGCATGGCATCATCTGTTATTATTTGTGCATAATTTACAGTATATGTTATATTTTCTGTGCAGAGATGGAAATATAAACAACAGTTAATGCAAACAAACCCATTTGTACTCTCCTATTCCCTCACCTAATGACAATCGATAAGGAATTGTATCGATAAACAAAATCGATAACGGAATCGGAATCGTTAAATTCTTACCAATGCACATCCTTAGTCATTGATGCACTGGTTTAGATGAATTGACTGTCTAACGCCACACAGCCGGGCTAACAAACAAGAGTATATGTCGTGACTTCCATCATGTGCACTATGTTTTCCTGCAATGGTATCGTACTAATTAGCTTGTTTTAATCAGGCAAGTGAAGTGAGGAGCTGTGGTACAGGGCTCTGTGTAATGGGTATATAGATGGATAGTGACAGTCAGTCCTGCGTGAATAAAGCAGGCATGCAGGGAGTAAAGCCTGTGCTGGGGGCACTGAGGCATGATAACTCTGCTCTCACGTAAAAGCACATTACTATTCTGTTCTATCTTATCTGCCCATAGTTTTGTACATATATAGTAAATATCTATGCAGTGTGACTAATACTAATCATTCATATACATTCACTGACATAGTCGTATGTCACATGGATTCATGCGATTGCTCATGTTGATAACGCAGTTTATACGAAACAAATTCTATATTCTTATCTCTCTTGCTCCCATACATTTGAGAACAAGTGCAAATTGTGAAATGAAATGTGCTTTTTTCATTCTCCCTGAGCCTTGTTCAGTGCCTACAGTGCAGTCATGCAAGCACCAAATGGACGTATTAATTTTCACAGAATGGCCCATCATTGCACTGACGCATTATGAAAAATCTGTAGCCGTTTTTTGTATAAAATGTCTCTGATGACTTTGCTGTGTTGATGGATAATTAAATCCTTTTATTGTTCTGCTGTGCTTAATAGCATGGCATACTGGGAACCGTGTATAGTGGGGAAGTCAATGGAATTGTGAAAGCAGAGGATGAAGAACTAAAAAAAGAAAAACATGAACATGGTTTCTGAAGTGTCACAGAGAGTAAAAAAAAAATAAAAAATGTAGAGGCACTGTGTTGCATCATGAAAATACAGTGTTTACAGGAAAGAAAACAAATAACAAAAGAGCTTTGTTATTCTAAATTAATGTACATGGTATGACAAGGTGGCACTAATGTCCCAGCTCATTAGCACAACATCTGGAGTAGGTCACACAAGCCTGCCAGAAAGCAAACAGAGGAAGTGACAGGAAAATGCTCTCTGGTCCATCACCAGGGACCAGTATTTGTCACCACACACATATGCATTCATGCAGAGTACACAATCACGTACACACATGACCAAGATAAGTAGGTAGGCAAATGCATACTTAAAAACTGCCCCGACGGCAGTATCTGCTGGGTTTCCTCGGAGATGAACAGACTCACATATGTGTTGGGGTTGGTTTCACAACGACAAACATTGACTAAGGCTGAAATCTCTCCAATAGTAAGACCATGAGCAGCGTCAGATGTCATGAAATATTTTATAGACAGATGGCTTAGTGGACAAATTTTTGTTAATTCTTGAAATGGGACATTTAAAAACAAAACATGGTGTCAGTTCACTCCATCAGGAAACTTTTTGCAGGAGGATTTCAATACTTGACTCTTTTTCGCCCTTGGACACAGATCAGGAGCATCTCATATGTTACTAGTTTTACCCATGAAACATTTTGTTTTTCCATTGTGTTGTTTCTTTTTCCAGTGGCTACGGTTGTCATTACTTAGGCAAATTTTGGGAAAAAACACTGAAAATGTGTTATTATTATTATTATATATTTTTTTAATTTTTGATATTTTTTGAAAATTAAAATAATAATAACAATAATGATAATAATAATTAAATGAAAAATGTGAACAATTAAAAACAATTTACAAAATAAAAAATAGAGAAAAGAAATAAAGAAGACAAAGAAAAAAACAAAAACAAAATGAAGACAAAAATAATTTATTATTTAATCCTGTTGGTTGTCCTAGTATGGGTTGTGGTCACCTCCACCTTTCACAACATCTGTTACATTTGAGAAACAGAACCTGTTGTAATGGTTGTCAAATCATGTCTTTCATGATATAACAGTGGAAAAACAAAATGTTCCATGAGTAGAACTAGTAAC
>JAPTGZ010000019.1:34794640-34812789 GCA_029814645.1 Fowleria isostigma
TAATAACCTTGCTTTATTTTTATGACCCCCAGGTCCCTTTAAGGACTGTTACCAGGTGCGACAGGCAGGTCACACCACCAGTGGGATGTATCTGCTGAGGGCAGACGGCAGTGAGCGGCTGATCCAAGCCTGGTGTGAACATGGTCTGGACAACGGAGGATGGACGGTTTTACAAAGGAGGAGAGACGGCTCTGTGAACTTCTTTCGGAACTGGGAGAACTACAAGGCGAGTCCGGGTATTCTCCTGAACACACAATTTAAGAAGGAAATGGCAGGGTTTAGTAAGATAAGTGAACCATGAGAAAAATCAGATTATTGTTTAATTCAAACAGCCAAAATATCTTTTACACAAAGACTAAACCATAATCACAGCTCTTCATGAGTGACCCTCAGTTCATTTTAGGGCCTCAAAGCCAGCGCTTCCCTCATCAATGTAAACAGCTTAGTGGATTTCCTCACACTGAAGTTAGAGCCAACAACTCGAGCCAGGGATCCACATACAAATAAATGCAATCAGAGCAGCGGTGGGCTCTTCTCTCAACCCTACTGGAAATTATCCCCTCATTCTCCTCGATCTCAGTTCAGCCTTTGCTATTGACATGAGATCCAGGACCAAACAGAGACACAATCACATAGATACATAGTCTAATGCAGAAAAGCCTCCATTTTGCCTGAGTCAACCATGAAAAGGTGTGAGATTTCCACTTCGTCTGAAATTACATCTAGAAAAATCAATACTTGGATGCTAGCTGGATCAGTGACAGGAAGCTTTGCACTCACTGGCTGCACTAAGTCTGTCCAGTCTGAGCCAAATCACCACAACCTCTGCCATCTGGCCATTTCATTTTCAGTGAGAAACCACAGATCACAACCTTAAAAAATTATCATCTCAATAGGAAACAGATTTCATCTGCTTTTACATGACTGCAATCACTAGGCTCCGATAAACTCTACATTCTGTTAAGCAATCATCTAACCTTCACTGAACTTTACTGCTTGGGTTTTTGGATGATTTACTTTCACTCATGCAGAATAAAGACACACATCACCTGTTGGCAAAATCAGAGTGTCCCCGTAACTCAGATTAAGTGTTCACTTTGTTGGTCTGCACTACAGTGGGATGACATTTTCACTTGAAACCGTTCCTCCCCCCCTATAGAGAGGCTTTGGTAACATTGACGGTGAGCACTGGCTGGGGCTCGACAACATCCATAACCTGGGGAAACAGGGCGACTACAAGTTAATGATAGAGCTGGAAGACTGGACGGGGAAGAAGGTGTACGCAGAATACAGCAGCTTCCGTCTGGAGTCTGAGAGTGAGGGCTACCGCCTGAGGCTGGGCACTTACCAGGGCAACGCGGGGGACTCCTTCAGCAGTCACAACGGCAAACAGTTCACCACACTAGACCGAGACAAGGACGCCTTTTCTGGTAAGACTGTGTATGACTTTAT
Source organism: Fowleria isostigma (assembly GCA_029814645.1). Lineage (NCBI taxonomy): Eukaryota > Metazoa > Chordata > Actinopteri > Kurtiformes > Apogonidae > Fowleria > Fowleria isostigma. The sequence continues at coordinate 34,796,093 of JAPTGZ010000019.1, forward strand.
CTTAGTGTGATGTGGAACGCTATATTCTAACTTTTACAGTCCTGGACAAAAGTCCAGTCCCTTGCAAAAGTACACAATACGGAAAATATCTAATATCGCGACTCCAGGTTAGGTAATAAAGATCAGCAATGACTCAAAATAATTCCAAAAAACTGAGATTCTTCCATGTCAGAAAATTTACAAAAAAATATTTTCAATGATTACAGCTTGTTAAAGATCCACATATCAGTTTTTGCCTGGACAAAAGTCTTGTCGCAATCAAATAGCTGCAATTTGTACGCCACAATAAACAATGATAAAACAAGGCTTGCTGCTTGAAATCTGGGTAATTTTCAACTATAAAAATGGAAATCTGACACACAAGACTCCAGTTAAAGTGCAACAACTCTTCTGACAACATGCCCATGATCAGCCCAGAGACCAAAGTGCTGATCATACAGAGCTTGAAGTCCAGGTCTCCTGCTGAAGTTGAAAACTCCTTCAGCGGATCTAAGTGGAAAGTGGAGACGATTAGTAAGCGCTACCAGGAGACTAGTAATGTTCATGACAAGCCCAGGTCTGGCTGACCCTGTAAGATGCCTGCTCCAGAGGACAGACTGATGGTTCAAAAGTCTAAGGCCAGTCCCATTTCAACTGCTGCACAGCTCCAACAGAACTGGAGACCAACAAGGTCTGTTTCAACAACAACTGTACAACCAATTTTCGCATGTTGGTGTCCTTGGTCGTATTGTTTAAACAGTTAAATTTGGAGGCAGAAAGATTATGGTTTAGGGTTATATCCAATATAGAAATGCCAGGAAGATCCATAAAGTAGAAAGACATATTCAAAGTGTCAAATATCAAGATGTTCTTGCCTCCCATTAACTTTTTAACCACCAGAGGGGTCAGATTCTTCAGCAGGATGGAGCTCCTGGCCACACCTCAGGTTCCACTATGAAGTTCCTTAGAACTGAAGAAAAAGATCAAGGTTCTTCAGGCTTGGTCAGCACAGTCTCCAGTCTCTGGTGAAGAATGAAGGAGGAAGTATGGAAGACCAAACCAAAGTACTTAGAGCAGCTCTGGGATCCAGCCTTCCATCCCTGATGACATCATCAACAAGCTCTACAACTCTACCAAACCGGATGGCAATTGTTCTGCAGGCTACAGGAACCCATACAACATACTAAATTTTAGTTTTTAGACCATAATGCAGTGATAGACTGTATTAGCATTTGTGTATAACCTTAGAAAAAGATACAATTTTTTGACTGTAATTTGCAACAAGACTTTCGTCTGGCTAGAAATTGATTTGTTCACCATTATCAAGCAATATATATTTATGAAATCTATGAAATTTTAGTTTTGTAGAATATAAATAAAGTGCAGATGCTTACCATCATTATTAATGACTCTGATTGGTAAATTAGCAGTCAAGTTATCAGGTGTTATAATTAGGATGGGTACCAGTAACAAGAATTTGTCCAGGGCTATGCCATGTACTACTCATATGAATACTTCCAGTTTTTTAATTCTAATTTTAACCAAAAGAAAATTATGTTACAGTACAAATCAGTTGCTCTGTATTTCTGTACATTCAGACTATACAAAAATATAACCATTATATATGATTTAATTTTAGCTCCATCCCTGCTCTTTTATATTATGGCCAGAGACTCAATGATTAATCAAATTCATTAATATGCAATATAGGTCATTTTAAATAAAATATGAATTTTATCTCGCTCCTTTCCTTCTCTGAGAGTCACTTATTCCGCTATTTTCTGAAATTTTATAAACAAAACAATTAATCCATTAGATAAGAAAATTATTTCCCTATATTGAGGCATTTTTCGATACTTGGTAGTATTTTAGCAATCTGGAAAGCACCATGAGTTTGGAACCCTCCCTCTCTCCCAGTAGTTATGTAACAAATTGCTTTTTTTTTTCTATTTCACTGACACTGTATCTCTTTCACTAGGTAACTGCGCCCACTTCCACAAGGGTGGCTGGTGGTACAACGCTTGTGGCCAGACCAACCTGAACGGCGTTTGGTACAGCGGGGGAGTTTATCGTAGCAAATTTCAGGATGGAATCTTCTGGGCGGATTACGGAGGAGGTTTCTATTCCCTCAAGTCGGTTCGTCTGATGATCCGACCGATCGACTAAAACCTCTGACCCTGGATCCCTCCGGAGGATCCTCACACTCCTTCCTTATTATTATCTACACATCAATAAATCCCCGACTACGGAGGAAGAGACGGTGGCATGTGTTTATGGCCAGACAATAAACACTCCCACAGTCTGCACAGTGGCTCTCTGGAGTCGACTAACTGAGATGGAGATTGATGGCATTGCCTCTTGAAGTAACTGCTCTCCTGAGTCTGGACAGTAATAGCCCATCAAGCGCTCTGGGACCAATCAGTATAAGTCTTAACTGTCCTGTTTTACTTACTCTTGTTGAAACTCAGTACGCAATAAAGGGAAATGGTCATTTACTAAAGACATGAGATTTCTTCTGAGCAGCTAATGGCGACTTGTTGAACTTAACAATACCCATTCCAGGGGGATGTACTGGGATGTTTTAGCCTAATGTCCATGAAAAATGACCCAATTTTAATTTGTGTTGCCAATTACAATAGAGGACACCCTAACGGCCGGAAAACAGGCCTTGTAAAACCAACTTCTGGGGGTCTTCTATGACCCCCAAAAGAACATGAACTCATGCAACAATGTGCTGTTCAATGTGCAAATGGTTGAGATGGCTTTGGTATGTAAATATCTTTGGCTTTATTTGTGAAAGTTAATTTAAGAGGTGTGATTCTACTCAGGCCAAATGTTCACAATGTTGTCACTCTTGCCATTCTCTGTTATTTATCAGTGTATTTATGGAAAATGTAGTCTGGGGGTATTTTGTATTTTAGCCCTTAAATTTACAATTCTAATCTTTTTTTTTTCTTTTTTTTTAATCCCATTAAAGTCATTAAAACACATGAACAGAACACACACACACAAATCCAGTGTCCAGTGGTGTCTAGTTTACTAGATGATGGGGATATGCACTGCCAATTTTTGTCCAAGTCAAATTAAACTCTTTTGTAAACTTTGGATTGTCTTTTCCTCTTAACTCACTCTTACTCTCTGAAGGATTGAAAAATGAGTGCTTTGAGACAATTTTCAATAAAATATTTTCATTACGAGTATAAAACTTTAAATGATTGATAGAGCCAGAGTGATATGGGATTTTGGGGACCAATGCCAATACCGATATTGGGGGCTAAAAAAAATAAGCAGATGTCTAATATATTGGCCGATAACCGCTAGATTGGCCGATATATGAAATAAGAACATTGACATACACAGGATATACACTGTAATAGTGTTATATTAGATAATGGTGGGCATAAGAATTAATAGTTGCATATATCTTTGATTATGCAACTTTTAAGATGTTAAAAATGCTGTATAATAGTGTTATATTAGATAATGACGGTCAGGTGAATTAACAGTAGAGTATACAGTATTTTTGATTATGTCAGAGATGCAACCGATTAATTGATGATAATAATCATTAACCCTGAGCTGTTGCATAATACAATAGATGGAAATAATTAAAGTTTCTCTGATCTGATTTAAAATAGACAAGTAAAGGCCATAGAGATTCAATAATTACATAGTGCAGACTTGCACTATGTAACTGTGCATTGTGCAGACTTGTGCATATAGCATCCTCTTCTTCCATTTAAATTTTCTTTTCTACATCCTTACATGTATCTCTGTGTACACATGTATGAGATATATATGAACAGTATTGATTATTGTGCATGTATACGAATTGCCACTGTACATGAAGTGCATAAGCTCGAAATAAACTAAACTAAACTAAACATAGAATGAGTAGAATAGAAATAAAAACAGTGTGTGGTATTTAAAAATCACATTCACAGTATTGGAACCAAGGCAGAGATAAGTACTCCTTTAAAAAACAAAGAATGAATGCCAGGGAAAAAACAGAAGCGAATGGAATAAATCAAGGCAAAAGAGAAGTCAGTTAGGAACACCTTAAAAAGAAGAATCAGAGAAACAGTGGTGGTAATATAAGGTAAGACACACACAGGGAACAGGAGGGTAGCATTCCTTCCACATAAAAATGTTAAGCTTTTCCTATTTGAAAAAACATGCATATATTCTAAAATATGGTTCCCGTCTGGAGCATTCTCCCTGAGGAGCTGTAAGTGAGAACAGAAATGTGAATCTAAAACTAACACACACACAAAACTCTTAAGCTCACACACTTGCGAGACACATCGAGCCAACCAAGACTGGCAGGTGGGCTTGCTGTCAAGACACATAAAATACTGCGCATCCATGCAGTCCAAGAGTCCAAGTTAGATCAGACTGGCAGTCACAGAAATCAATAAATACATGACAGGCTCAAAAAAAATGTAAAAACAGAACAGCCTCAGTTGGCATTTGTTTTATACACAGGACCATCTTACCCCTGGTGCTGTTTGTGTCCCTTTACTTTCATTAAACTGAAGCATGCTGGAGCAGAAGGGACCCGAGAGCCTCTTTCTGGTCCTCTGCAGAGAAAATGCTGACACAGCATTCATTTAATAAGCACCATTAAAATATACTGGTGCTATTAGAAATACTAATAAGCTCTTGTTCAAAAATACACCAGCGGATTAGGCCGACATTCTCTTATACCCGTATCGGTGGATGTTTCAGTTACATCTTTCACACATGTGTATCATGAAAGACCGGCAGCTTTCATTTTAACTACTGCAACTTTACAACAGGGTCCATTGTAGGCCTTAAATCAATGCTTTCTCTTGATACTTTAGTAACTATAGCCACTTTTAACAGCGGTCACGGAAAAAAAGGTGAGATGGTGATCCCACTTTTTTCCTCCATTGACTGATTTCCACAGCCAAGCCAAAGGCATTACAGAGACAGGCTGGATGTTTACACAGCCGATTTGCATTCTGGTATCATAGTGGTGGTGATCAGGGCTCATTTAAAATCCCTCGGACGGGAGAGACAGTGGGCATATGGAGGCACTGGCCCACCATGTCCACCGCTTGCTGCTGCACTACCGCAGCGGGCTTCTCTGCCTGGCGCTGTCTCTTCTGCACTGGGGCTAGCTGTCATCAAAACGTCACATCTTGGGAACGCGTTTTTAAATCTCCTGATGTAGGAGAGACAGCAGAGGCACGGAATGGAGACATGGGTATGGAGCGCCATGGTGGGCACGAGCAAAGCCGAGCTCATGACTGTGGACGGCTTCATGCGTGCCCCTGTCCGTGGCTTTGCTTGTGGCCATCACGGCTAGCTTCGTTGCCCACCACACGGGTGAAAATGACACGTAGCTGTGGAATCATGCCAGTGCCTCCATATGTGCCAGCTGTCTCTCCTGTGCTGAGGGTCAGCTGTCATCAAAGTGACCCTACCCAGCGCTGCCGCCTTCCATGCCCAGCTTTGTGCCTGTCTCTCCTGCACCGGGGTTGGCTGTCATCAGAACTTTTCCTTGTTTGTGGACTGAAAGGTGTTCCTTTTACACAGTGTTCCGCGATCATGATCCCTCCTTTATCACGGCTCTGACTACCTCCCAAGGTGCAAAAAAGCAGCAATAAAGGCAAGACCAAATGATCCCACCATTGCATTTACACAGATGTCGATGCGGGAAAAAAGGCAAAATATTCCCATGACAGAAGTGCAGTGTAAAAGGGGCTTATAAGGGTGTGTGTAATGTTAAACCACAACAGGATGTACCTGAACCAGCTCAGTGTAGAAATTAATGAATGACTGCACCACCTTCTCTTACGTGGATGGTTTAGACAAGGTGAAAGGAGAACAGTTTAAATCATGTGTGTTTTGTCACGGTGGAGCCATGCGCTTCAGTGGGCTCTTTGTCTCTTACATGATTAGCCTGAAAACAGGAACAGGTTCATCTGGGCATATAACAGGGCAGTACTGTGGGGAGCACAGACACGAAAGGGCTGTGTCTGCCAGGGTGTAATGGCAGGTCAGGGTTCACACAATCTCTCACACACACACAATTTAGAACAAATGTATCACTGTGGAAAAACTAAAGCTGGGTGACTGTGTGGCTGACACTGGGCTCTTTCTTCAGCCTTGTTATCACCAGAGATAACCATCGCACCCACAGAGGCGCACATACAGCAAAGACAGAGAAACGCGAGACAGAAATGACAAAACTGTTACAAATACACGGTGTAAAAATCTAATCTCCTGTGGCGTATTTAGTACACAGAAAAAACACACATGGTAATTTTAACCCTCTGCTGTGGGTTGAGATTCAATTTACACCTCGACCAGAGAGGGGGAACGCACCAGAGCAATCTTTTAGTCATTACACACACACCCAACACTTACACTGGGAGTGATGCTCTGGAACGAATGCTGTGGTTTTGATTCTTCAGCTCATTCATTTTTGCTTAATCTCGGGGGAATTTGTAGATTTACGTTCGAGGGGAATGTCCGAGAAGAGAGTGGCGATTTCTCCCCCGTGTGCCAACTTGGCTCAGTCTAACCCTGGGATAGCCAGCTGGTCACACATCACACATCCCCACGCATCATTCACAGGCCCGAAAAACTGAAAGGAAACACCGTCTCATTCGCTTTCCCAGACGCAAACACGTACAAAGGCTCGCAAAAGAGAAAAAAAAAAACTCATCATTTAAGTGCTAACTGAATGGAAAGTATTTCCCTCTTATTTACACACACACAATGACGACATACAGTTAAACTGGATAATGTGTGCCATTTCACAGCATTAGCTATGCATTTGTCTCACAGTCTGCTATTACTTCAAAACTTCCATGACGAAGTGTGATGGGGAAATGGGTGGCTAAAGGTTTCTTTAACTACTAACAGATTCTTGTGCATTGTGTTTGTGCTTAACTCTTCTGTTTGTTTCTACAAACTTTGTGGAAGTTTGAATCACACCGCAGTAGCTATGATACGAGACGGATGATCATAAAATAAGAAAAAAAAATCCACTGAATCAAAGAATTCTATGTCATCTAGTCATCATCAAGTCAAAACAAGAACAAACAGAGCAACAACAAAACCACCCACACACACGGTGGTTTCACATCAGGCTGAGTGGTTTCCCCTCACTAATCTCACGCAGGGACCTGTGTGATGTCAAACTCTGGAGGCTATTGTGATGCCAAGCTGCTTATTGGAAAAAACAGCGAGGTAAACGATGATAAAACTTGACAGTCTAAAGAGGCAGGCTCCTGGGTTAATGATGGGAAGAAAATAAAACCCTTCGGTAGGTTTCTTTAAGCCCAGATGCCTTTCGTCAGATTAACCTTTAGCCCTTCAACAAGAGTCTAAAGATAAGCGTCTGACAGGCAGAACGTCAGAGCATCCTGGTGTCTGTGTAAGTGTGTGTGCATGTGTGTGTTTTGTTACCTAGGTACGGTATACACGAGACCATGCTCTGGCTGCTGATGTAGTCTCTCAGACGTTTATAGTTGTCTTCTTTGGACATCAGGTAGTCGAGACGATCAAACGTCGCCTTGTCCTTCCGACTCAGTAACTATGAAGTAAAGAGGGAAAGAAAAGTGGGAAAGCGAAGAGAGCATAACCATTAAATCCAAACACACACATCCCTATGACAGGCAATATAAATGAATTGCTGACTTCATTTAACCCATAAAGACCCAGCACTACTTTTGTGTCAATTCCCAAATGAAATTTTCTCTATATATTATATATTATGTCTATATCTATTTTAACCCATGAAGACCCAAACATCCACCATCTGCCATAATTCATATACTGATAAACTGTTTAATACCTGTTGATCCACTAATACATGTAAATAATTGGTGTAGAATAGTTTGTCAGCTTTTCATGATCACCAGATATGACCCATTTAGATGGTCAGAGGCTCTGTAGTTACCATGGAAACACTGTCATCTTCTACAACATTGATCTACCAATAAAACCTATGGAGTTGTATTAATGTCAGTGGATGGACACACCAGGTTTATGTTCAATTAATGATAGGATTTGCTGGAAAAGTCCCTTTTTCTTCAGTTTTCTCTGTTTTGATACAATAATCCTCAATTTTACTCTAAATTTTATGAACATCTACATGATTAGTGCATTAAATGTTGGAAAATACCTGATTTTCACTAAAAAAAACGAAATACAGAAGATATTTACAATAAATGATAACCTAGTTAAGGATGGTTAAATATAGAGAAGCATTTATTTTGGAAGTGCAACATATAACACACACTGGGTCCTTGGGGTTAAAGACAGTTCTTTTCAGTCATTCCTCAGAACACTGGCATGTGTTTGTTTCTGAAGTGTGTTAAAATACTACTACTAAACATAAGAATTGTTGCAAATTACTCAATTGACAGCTCAAATCATGTAGATATAGTCAGTAGTATTACGATAAAATGCAGAATTTGACTGCATGACAGGTTGCTAACAGACAACGAATATAGAAAAGCCTGTAATTTATTATCTTGTATCTTGTGTTGAATTTATAACACCATGTTCCAAATTATTATGTAAATGATATTTGCTTAATAGTCAATATAAATGACAGTCATCATAATTTTTAAGTCATCAACCGTTAGAGTACAATTCGAATGTTATTGAACAAACCTCCCAATGATAACAGTATTTTTTTTTTTTTTTTTTAATAAAAACTGACTGGTTTTCTTCCAGAAAATGTCAAGTTAGACGTGCACAACTTAACAGGGAAAGACACACCGTACTTTTAAGATCCAAGTAAACATCAGTATCTGCATGATTGTCTCTTACAGTCTATGTTTCTGTCTGTCCAGATACAACATCCCCCAGAGTTTACAAACTAAAACAGGTCAGCAGCCGTTTCCAGATGACTCCATTTCCTATGCATCTTAAAATACTTAAGTGTTTTAGTGTAGACACTAGGTCTAAACATGGCAAACGTTAAATGTTTTAAAAGAATGACATTAGTGCAGACGTAGCCATAGTATGATTGGATCTGTGTCACCATTAATGCTATAGCAATGTTGCTAAAGCTGCGTCTACTTCTCCCTTTATTTAAGATCCAGTTGGTAAGCAGAATTAAATAAATATTACCCGCCCAGCACATCTACTGACAAGACATAAAATGTGCCACTGGCAGAAAGCCATAATAAAATCTGCCAAGATCATATGCACTGATGTGTTTCTGTGCCAGTCTGCCCCTCTCTCTTCATGGCAGGTGCATTTTTTCGCGTCCAGCAACAGCCTTCCCCGACTGGTTAAAGAATCCTCTGTGGTTTTTCGGATCTGAGAAATTTCCACCATTACATCAGAGCATCATTATGCTATTATGTAAGCTCTACATTTCCAATGAAAACACTGAAACAGTTTGGTTGTCCTTCACACGTTTGGAAGACGGACACTGATACTTGATTTCCGGTATAAATTGAATAATGACTTCAAAATGTCCCCATTACCCAGGATCTGCTGAGGTCTGAGTTATGCTTAGACATTTCCCTGAGGCATGACTTACAGCAGTAGGAAATGTCTGATTTTGTTTGGTAATACTGCCCATGGGGACTGGAGTCTGCATCAATGCTCTAAATTTATTTGTTTCCCTGCACTCATCCATGTACACGGTCAGTTGTATGATAGTTTGTATTAACTTTTGTATCTGGTGTTCCAGTACAAATCCTTACCATCCCTGATTACTGGTGTCGCTAATAAATACAATTAATTAATTCAACTGGTCTCAAAGCGGGCTTTAAATACTCACCGCCCATGTTTTGGTAAGTCTGAAGATGGGAGCACTCTGTAACCCTGACACCACGGCCATGACCGCATGGAGGTTGTTCATGTCACACAATTTCTACAAAAGAAGATATAAACAGAAATATAAGATGACTACAAACAATCATATAGAAATGATGACTGTTGCCCCTTTTCGGTTTTCCACTGCTGTGGAATCACCTCAGCATAAATTAGATGGGCGTGGTTAGCAGAGTCAAAACTCGAAACATAACTTTCAGTATTAGTACACAGTAAAGACAATGGATGACATGAAGTTCTGCTGTACTTGTTCGGTCTGTGGCTTTTTGTCACAGAAAAGGTGAAACAACAGAGAAACAGATCTAAGCGGTGACATGAAACACGGCTGAAAAGTAAAGTTACGAAAGCCAATGTGAAAGTATGAAGCGAACCACCGGCGAATAAAAGCTGATGTAGACAACATAGATGTGGCACTGAAAGGTGCGGCCTATGTGGACCGAGACACGAGTAAAATGATAGAGAATGATGTAAAGGCTGAAGACTTTCTCTGATATCACTCATGTTGGGTATGGCGTTTGCATTATGCCTTGTGTACAAGTGACGACTCTCCCTCTGACCAATCAGTGGCCGGCAGTGAAATTTCAAACTTACTCAGCCCGAATGGAACCGATCTGGAGATGGTACGACAAAAAAAGTACTTGTGCCAGGCATAACCCCCAGTGGAAAGTGCTAAAAATGAGTTGAGTCGAGACGAGTCGAGCTGAGCTGTGCTGGAAGGGTGCAGTGGAAAAAGGGCAAATGACAGATTGTGCTGTGTGTTACTGTACCTTGGCAGTGCGAATGTAAAGACTCAGGACCTCAGCCCTGATCTTCAGCGTCTGCGCATGGAGGATCTCTCGAACCACCCAAAAACTTGTCTAGATAAAACACACAAACAGATGACAACAATGAGCAAGACTTAAAAACTCACCAAAAGCAGGCCCAGCTCTGCAGTACTGGGGGCAATTTACAAAATTCATAAAACGGAAAATTTTATATTGAATGTCACATTCTTCAAGGTGCAATATGGATTTCAGGCATGGTGAAAGATAAACAGGGAGTCCTTCCTTGTTAAATCTCCAGACATCGAGTTGAGAGCCAAGACCTTCAGACAGTGGAGACAACTTTGGCTGAAACCAGAATCTAACAGAGAAGGGGAGCACAGGGCAGACTGCGAACGGGAACGCTCCATTAGAGCCCATTACAAATGAGCTCTAGAGGAAAAACAAGAGCTTCAGAGAAAAATCCACTGGATTTCAACTGATTACACAACAGATAAACACAATAACTCCTAATATGTCAACTGAGAAAGGAGGAGGAGGTGGATATGTGTACGTGTATGTTCAGAGTACTTGGCCAGACTAAGAGTGATGTCGGAAATGTGACTCTTTAGGGAGAATACTGGAAAACCCAAGTTCTGATTACACACACACACACACATAGAGACAAGTCAGTGAATCAATCAGTGTTTAAGCTCTTGGGAGAGAGGCGATGGAAAGAGGAAAAGAAGAGTGAGAGAACAGAGGAGGTAATGGGAGGGGAAGTTCGTTTCAACGCTGCGGGGCTCGGAGAGTTTTTCAAAGCCCACAGCTGTCTGCACATTGTGTCCTGATAAGACTGTCTGAGGCTGACTGACCATCAGCACTTTTACTTTTTTCCTTCCCTCTGTTTCTCAATTACTATCTTTGCTCTGTGACAGTTCGTCTGTCCTGTTGGGCTTCAGTGTGTGTTTAATAATGGCTTTTCCAGTGTGGTCAGCTCTCCAACACTAAATACAGCAGACCACAGGGTGTGCTCTTTGTATCTATAAATCAACAGTGTGAATCAGTGGGTATGTGTATCTACGTCTACATTCCTGATGTACACAATGCTAACCTACAGCTGGCTCTGCAGGACCCTTTCCTGGAACCAGCCTTAAGACTTGTTTTTGTTTCAGGGAAGTGGTGAAGAGCTGCAGAGTGAGGAAATAAATTCATCCTGCTCCTTGCTTACGTTCTTGCCATCCCTCCAACAGACAACACGGAATTTATACAGGTAAGGGATCTCAAGCAAACAAAGCCATATGTGTTTAATTTTCACTATTCACAAAGAGGAGTCTGTAGAGATAATGACCAAGTGATGAAAATAGACAGAGGAGACTAAGACACATAGATGATGAACCTTGACCTCTGCTGGCTTGGACTTTAATTACGTCTTTGCCTTGAAACTGTTCCCTTAGTGAAAGCAGCAGCTCCCAGTTTGATGATAAAAAGGGAAATGTTGTTACACTTACCCTCCACTTCAGTTCACTGCAGACAGATTTAAACATTTTAGTGACTGTAAACTTCAGTCCAGTACACGCTGCAGTTTCAAATCGTGTTACCTCAGGGCTCTGACTTTATATCTGAGGTCAATTTGGACAAAGCATGTCTCTCAAATTCACAGTACCAGTGGGGCTCATTCCAGCATGTGTCCCCCGACTGCTCTGAACAGCAGAGCGGTGATCTCACATAAGTTTGATGGCAGTGCTCCACATCAGTACATCCACAAGTGTGTGTGTGTGTGTGTGTGTGTGTGTGTGTGTGTGTGTGTGTGTGTGTGTGTGTGTGTGTGTGTGTGTGTGTGATGGCTGGAGACGGAGCGCCAGTGTAGACAAGGGTCTGTCATTACAAACCCCATATTATATCCTGCAGTTCATCTTTGGAGCTGTGTTTATGAGTGTATCAAGGCCTGCAGATGGAGCTGTATGGCCCCAATGCTTCAATAATCAGAAGTAAGCGGAAGCAGATAGAGCTGAGACAGCTGTGGGTCAACCCATTTATTAAGAGTGGGCAGAACAGGATGGGAATTTAAGACAGGGCCAAAAATGGGGAATTGTCTATTCTCAAGTACAAAAAGAATCACCTCAGTAAACCACTCAGGTTCCATTGTATGTAGGCTTTCAGAGGGTGCCCTTCTAGTTCAACACATCCTTATCCTTAAGTTTTTGACACTTTTTTAGCATTCCTCCAGCATCTTGTATTGGTCTGTCTGAACACATTGTCAGTCTGAATTATGGAGAACAACTCCCAGACTTGCGGATATGTTTCTTCAAACTAGGGATGGAAATTATCAATTCACTCATTAATCATTAGTTGGTTGACTTTGTCAATCAATTAACAATTAATTGATAAACGGTGATTTTCCTGAGAACTTTAATTTCTCTTTCAATAGGATCAATAACAATAAAAGCTAAATATTGTTTATATTCATAAAAAATCATGTCATATTCCTTAATGATTGATTTACTGTACCATTAGGAATACAGTGGAATACAGGCAATGACATTTATGGTGTATTAACTAAATAACCTCTGCAGGGAAATTAAATCACATAAATGGATCTGAAGATGGGCCCCATTAAGAAGATATGGGTATTTCTGACTTTGTATCACTATCCAACACGATGGAGCTAGATTTCAGCATGTAGGAGGTTCATTTGCATTGCTCAGCATAAATGAATACACCCCCTTTTAAAAGTAAGATTTCAATCAATATTTCAATGAACATAAGCACAGTTTCAAAAAATTTGGACAAAACTGAGTTTTATAGAACATTTTTTTAACTGAGAACCTGATATGTTGTATAGTGTCCCATAGAAAATGTTGATTCTCAAAGAAAACTGAAGGTTTCGTGACAAATCTGTTGGAGTATACTCATTTATGCTGAGCTTACGTGGGGTTTTGGGAGAGAAGTCTGGGGAGCGGGAGGTGGTGGTGGTGGTGGTGGTGCACTCTGGAAGTGCCGTAACTACTGTAACAGGCGGAAACCGAAAGTGTAACTTATCAAGCTTTGGACGTCCAACCACCAGCTTTTCTGCCTCTGTTACACAGCAGACCTTACACGAAATTTTCACAACTTCTAACTCCAGCATGTGGGACAAACAGACAGGCTGGTCTGTGGTTGGCTCCGCCCCTAAAGCCATTCTAACCCATCAATGCCACGATCCAGTTCAATGACTGGCTATCTTGGCCACCGCAGTGCAGCAATTTATTGACAGTCCTTGTAATTTAATCAAGCTAATTCTTACAGACAACTAATTGATAGTCAAAGGAATACTTCACACCCTCTTCTTTCAGGCAGGTAGGTAAGCCTACAGTGGGCACTGAAAGCTAAAGTACAAGGTTACAACAGTCCTTATTCTCAGGTGGTTATGCACTAATAAAAACATAATTATTAATGCAATATAACATTTCTACAAGGAGACACTAAATCCAAGGCACCACACCTTTAATGTTCTCACTCTCACTGTAAGATTACAGTCAAGGGCCTTTGTTCTACATATTTGTCTCTGTACACATACTAATAAAACTACTTATTCCCTGAAATCATCGCCTTCTGTTACAGAAAGGCCAGTTGTCTTCTACATAACTGGCTCCTAGCGCATTGTGCAGGGAAATGAGTGAAGGAAGAAGAATATGGCTTCATCCCATGCTAAGGAGCTTTCTGGGACTCTTCGTCCTCCCAATCCAAGTCCCATTATCCAAAAAGCTCATTTTCCTTGGCTCCTAAATGCTGAGTGTGTGCAGCTAACATCTTGAATCACCGTTTAGGATCTGCTATACATGGACAAAGTTTCCACTGAAACACATTCTTGTTAGATCATCTCATATTTATTCTGGAGGGCAGTAAAGTGGGTCTTAAAGAAACCTGGCAAAAACACTGTAAGGGGCTTAAAGGGCATGGCTACCCCTTACATCATTACCCACAACTTCCTGTTGATGATTTCATATGGGTACTAAGGGAGGGCGCCTTGCACTCTCCAGTACATACTGTAGGTACATCGGAAATTGTTCCTACAAACATGAGAAAAGCCATGCGTAAGGTCTCTAATGCCAGAACAAAGGACCAGCTGAGGACAAACTGCTGTAAAAAACATAGTTTCCTTTCAGATCCGTTTCACCTGGGGACTATTAATGATGTATACGACTCGTAGGGAGGAGGCATGGAGATTATTATTAGCTGCCATGACAAACAAGGCTGCAAAAACAACCTTCTCTGAAAGTGGGGTGATGATTTGGTACTTGGAGGCGGAAGACATGATGGAAAGAGGAGTCGCAATCTCTCCATTTGTAGCTGGCCAAAGCTCATAAATCTTTAACTGCAAAAGGGACTCTATCCTTTCCCTTTATGATTTTTGTGGGACAAACACTAATGAGAAGGAAGTAAAAACAGTGCATTTCTCACCTGGTTGAACCTGCGAGTGAAGGCCACCACATTTGGAGCAGAGCTGTGCTTTTCCTTTTTATTCCAGCCACAGCTGGACAGCTCCTGAAATAGAAAACAAACGGCAATGTTTACATTATGCAGAGCAACAGTGTGTTTTATACACATTGACATTTTTACTAAATGTACTTAACAGTCTACTCAGAGGTCAGCCTGAGGGAACGGAGAGGAGGTAAGGAGGAAGGTAAAAAGAATAGATGAGAAAGAATGAGGGTTTGATCCAGTTAAAAGTTCAGATGGATTAATGGACAGTTACAAAAACAAAACAGGTAAGGCTATAAAGGAACACATTCTGTCTTCACTGCAAAGTTCAACAACCACTGATCCTTTTCATTAAAAGGTAACAAATGAAAGGCTTCCCCTAATATTTTGGACAACTTATTTTAACAAATTATCTTTCCAGCTGTGGAGACTGTAAATTTCAATGGTAAATGTACAAGTTTAATAGCACTAGTGATATGTAAGTGATCACAGCAGCAGTGTAGTGGGAGTGTAAAAAAGTACTAACACCAAAATGGTCATGGACTGATTTAGGAATTTCAGGTTTGACCAAAGGATTGAATTCATTTTTTTGCCAAGAATATAAATAATGACCTGTCCACAGTACAACTATCAATCAGAACATAATTAGGGTCAAACAACTGCAAAAAAGAAGAAAAACAAACACTGGCACAGACAACGTGTTCATTCAATTTGTAATCATCAAATTAAGAATCTCAGGACTATGCCAAATACTGGTCTCACAAAGTCCAAGTGAGCATTACAGCAGCAGTGTGGAGTAATAATCTCAGAGCCGTTTTAAAATGAAACCTACTCATTTTTAAAAAGGATCTGAAAAATCCCACCAACACACAAATCTCCACTGGTTCTGAGTGCCAGGCTGGACTCAGTTTGGCCTTGTCTGCTGTCCTCAGAATGAGGTAAAGATGAAAGACCACACAGACACAGCAAAGGGAACCCAGACCCTCCTTTGGCCCCTGTAGGCTGTCCAGCAGCCAGGGACACTGACGTAACACAAGGAAAAATGTTGTGCAAGCTCTCCTCCTAATCCCTGCCAGCCCTGCCTGCTTGGGCTACAATATGAACAGCTGAATCAGGCAACGGTTCCCCCCACGTAATTCCCCCCCATGAGACTGTCAGTCTGGAAGCAACGACTTCCACCCACTGCTTACACCTCCCTAAACCTAGACCGCATCAGGACAGGTCCTTGTAAAAAGACGCCATGCTCATTCAAAGTTGTGTCTACACTGTATACGGTACGTGAGTAAATGTGTTTGAGGCAGCCAGCGGGGTTAAATAGGCAGCCTATTAAATACAGATGCTAAAAGCAGACATTCATGAATGGGTGAGGCGATTCCTGTGGGTCCTGAATAAGAATTGGAATATAAAGCTGGATCTGTAGCCGCGCGGACGTCACGCGTCACTACCTACACCGTCACTTCAGACAGCGACGCAAAGGCCCACAGAGCCTTGATGTGCACCTCTTTCAGATTTTAACTATGTGGCACAGCAACGCAGACACACCGCCTCCTGGTTGGCGAATTTATGGTCATGTGACACCAGGACCATTACTTATTTAACTTTTGTTCTCATCTGTTCCTTTTTGCTCCTGATAAACCTGTGTGGTTATGCACATTAATAAATAACTTAACTAAACTGTGCTTT
>JAPTGZ010000019.1:34812889-34823063 GCA_029814645.1 Fowleria isostigma
CTCATCTGTTCCTTTTTGCTCCTGATAAACCTGTGTGGTTATGCACATTAATAAATAACTTAACTAAACTGTGCTTTTATTTGATTAGTATAATCAATAATTATTAGATTTCGGTATGGCCTGTCGGTTATCCTAATTTCATTCAGCAGTCCACAGTCTATCTTATCTCCAACGTTGTCTCTTTCTCTGTCATTTATGCTGTAACACTTTTTATGATTATATGTTCACTTGCTTATACGGGCTGCTATTAAACCATGAAATGCTGACCGGAGGATATCAAAACCATGGAAACAATACCACAGAGTGGAGTTTCAGCTTTAACACTAGCTGATACCAGCACTACTGCCACCTTCCAACCTGGAGGAAAACTACAACACTTTATGAAAATGATGCTGCTACAGTACGCTGGAGTGCGAGGGAATACTGTGGTGGCACCAGATACAGCATATCTATGTGATGCAGAGCTATGTGTAACTATGGAATCAGCTTTTTTTTTTCCCCTCCTCTTCAATCCAGATGCGTCTTTTTCCTTCTTTGAAAAACTGGATGCTGCACAAGTGGTAATCCGGCAGTTCTTCAGTCCTGTATCCCCTTGTATGTGTTACTGTCTTCATGTTATTCTCGGACGGTTGTAACTGGCAAGACGCATCTACCTACGGGTACCAATAAAGTCACCTTGAGGCTTAAGAAGGCCAAAAAAAGTGGATAGTGGGGTAGGAGAGGGTTAACATTTTAGAAAGCAACTTTGAGAGGACAAAGTCTACCAGCCAATCTCCTCCTGTCTCCTCCTGATTTTTCAGCCAGGATACAGAGGTAGGAGGTTCTGACCTGTCTCACCAAGGAGAACCCATTGTTTATTGAATGTCTGTCCTTTTTAAATAAGCGCTTCCCTTTTTCCTGTCATCGTGTCAATCATCCTCCCCTACACCTTTCACACTGCTGCTGACGATTCCTCACCCAGGACGTTCCATAGTCGGTGGGAGCTGTGCATGTTGGCGAGTGTCACACCTCAGACCTACAGCTGACCACCCAGGTAGGCAAGTCCTTCATCGTGCGTCTTCTTCACTCACCAAGACCACAATATTTTAACAATCTACCCTGAATCATCAACACCGGACCACCTGGACCCGTTGTGTGATGCCACTCAGCCCATCTATCTATTCATTTTAACTCTTCTTGAAGTAGAGCCTTGAGGCTATGTACATACTATTGTTTCTCCGTTGCTGCGTAATGTCCACGGTCCAGCTGCCTTGTGTGCATTAAAGCAGCAGGGATCCCGCAGGCTCTCCAGAAACTATTAGGGATTTATTTCCTTTATTTTCCTAGTGCCTTTATAGTCTCGTTTCACACTCAGGCATTACAAACTACAGTCAACACTTAGAAATCTGACAACAGTTGAGTCTGAGGAGGAAGGCTTTGACGAGGCAGCTCTGGCAAGCAGAGGGTTTTAAATGCTGCAGTAAAAAACGTGCAGTAAAAAGCTTGCTTGGCCAAACCACCGCCAGCCTGTCATTTCCACATGCTGGTCTGGCCGAGCAGCATTTTCATTAAAACACAGTCCAAAGGGGCTTCGAGAAACTGGCTGTGTGCACATATGGTTAAAAAGGATGGCTTCCAAGGAAAACTAAAGGCTGCTTACCAAAAATGCACCTGAAGTTTAACTTACTTATCACTTAACTATTTTAGTTAAAGGCAGCTACCAAAAGATGGTGTAATATTCTAACATTTGTAGCGAGCAAAAATATTCCTCTGCAATCGGTCAATGACAAGATTCCTTCTGTCAGTTGAAAATAATTTTTAAATTGATCCCACTAGAATATTTGACCAATATTACACGTGACAGTGTAGATCAGTTGTAGTGTGGTGTTCATTTCTGAATTACGTTGGACGAGACCTCTCTTCCACCCTATTAAAAAGGACTGTACACTTGAACATTATTCACAAATGAGATTTCTGTATAAAGGAAGTGTGACCTACCACCTTTTATATTATGCTATGGTTTTTTGTTTATTTATTTTTTTAAGAACTGTTGTGTATGTTTTGTTTTGCGTCTAGTTTTGTAGATACTTTTCTGTGAAATGAAAAACAAAAATTGCAGTAACTACAGATAACCAGCTGCAGCTATGCCACACATTAGGATGACCTCACCTGAGATACTGGAGTCATTATTTTCATTATTATCTACAATGTAAACGGAAAACTGAAGTATTAGGATCCTGATAAAATATGAAGGAGGCCATAGGCCAGGATAGGAAGAGTTGATGAAGATAAATATAAGGGAGGAATAAGAAGGACGATGGTGAAGGGAGGACGAAATAGTGAGCGATAAGTTGATTCCAAGTTGATACTCAGGATATAGATTAAGTGAAAATGATAAGAAGGAGTGCAATGGAAATTCTGCATAGATCTGTTACTAGTCGGTACAGCCACATAGACAAAATGAATCCTAAACTAGTTCTTAGGTTATGGCATATTTGCAGTGTGTGTAGTGTAGCAGATATACATGTTTTCTTGTGTTCAGCTAGAAAAAAGGAAAAGGCTCATTAAATCCATGCTTGTTTCAGTTAGACGGATCCAGACTATTAACTTTGAGGAACAACGCCTCCTTACCTTTCTGTGCACACAATGGAAACAAGTACTATTCCAGGATTTCTCTTAGGACATGTACTATATGTGAGTCTGACTGAAGTACAGGCCAGCTGTCAACGCTGGTAAAAACCAAGCTCAGACTGATGCACAGGCCAAGTTGTAACCTGCAGATCTCATTGGCTGGATGAGTTCAGTATAAAAAAATAAGGGGTTCAGGTAAATCAGGTCAAAACATGACAAAGCAGCACCCTAAATTATAAACAGCGGTGTGCCTGGTCTATTGCCTGCAGGTTTGTATTTCCCAAACACACACATATGCACACAAACAACAGGGCACTGATCCTCTTATGCCCTCACTGTCAATAATCTGATTACTGACCAATACAACATTCATATGAAGGACTCACAGCCTTCAATCCAGCAAGACCACTTAACAAAAACAAGATACCACTGGCAGTAAAATCTAATCTCATGGGCACATCTGAGGAGTTTAGCTGCTCTGAGACAGACCATCCACAACAAAGCAGAGATGGGAAAAAAACATAAAGTTTGTGTATGTTAAATAGGGGTTTAACGTGGCAAAACGGGGCATTTTCCTTGTCAACAAACAAACTAAGGTAAGGAAACATGTGGCTCGATCCATGTAAAATCCATGATTGATGAGAGACCTGAGCCAGCCGCTCACGTGCCAACCCTCGAACCCTCTTAAAGCTGCATATGATGTTTGTCACCAATTTTTCACCAAATCTGTAAAACCTGAGTAATTGCCTAATTATCACGAATTTGAGAGTTTTTCTGTGATTAGGTACCTTAAGCTCTTCCCTCACGGTGAACAATTCTGACGTTTACTCCATTGTAAACAAAAACCACGTAATTTACAAACATAGCTGGCAGAAACTTGGGCATTTCTTGAAATTTGTTGCGGCATTGCATTGTGGGAAGTGTAGTTCCACACAGAGAAGCCACTTGTTTTTGCTTGGTTGATGCAGCCACTAGTGGAGCTACGCTATCCACAATGCAACACTGCGACAAATTTCCAGAAATTCCTGAACTTATATAATTTTTGGTTATCAAGAATACCATGTAAACTGGCTATCAACTCTTAAATTAAAATGTTATGAGCTATTTTTATTGTTATTATTATATTTGTCCAAACTATTGTGCCTTTAGTTATACTAGGCATTAAAATGGACAAGAAATTGAAGAAAACATAGGGTGGTCTAATCATTTTTTCCAGAACTATATGTTTGAAATAAACTCCATCTATCCATAAGCCCTAGAGATGGTCCCTTATGGATGTGAGCATCATTTTCCTGGAAGACATCAATCCCTGCAGGTTTTTCTTCTGAATTTGTTGCTTGCTTGTATATATAAACTCTTCTTTGTGATAGGATACAACAACATACTATTTGACGGATTCTACTGGCAACTTTTCAGACACCAAAGCTCATACTTCAAAACAAACCCTTCTTTGACAAGGGGATCTGTTTTTTGTCTGCACTGTCAAAATATCACTTTCTTCACCTTTCAGAATGATAAATCAGTATTTGCCATCACGCTGACATACTTGTGTAGGAGAGGTTCCCTTCTGCGTTTGTTGTGCGGCAATCATCGCCCAGTGCCAACCCTAAAAAAATAACATGTGCAGACCCCCTCTGTGCAACATTTTATGACTCTGTAACGGTGGCTGTTTGTGACAGAAAACACAGTATTTTGAATCATCTATTTTTGCCGACAATGAAGGCTGGAAAACATTAAGACTACAGGGGGGGAGACAGGCCTGAATATATGAAACATTACCTGCCTTCAACTCCATGACTCACTTTAACTCTGTTGGGAGACTTTGTGCAGTGGGTGCTCAGACTTCTGAGGAGCTGACATACTTGTCAGTGGTATGCAAAATGCAATCTGATAACTATTCCCTACAAGCCCAAGTAAATCTTGCCAGCCAAAGCCACTAAATTACTCACTTGGCTGTTGTCATGACTGTGTGTTACAAACAAACGCAGCCCCCTCTTCCCCAAGTCCCTCCTCATCACTCAGTCTCACTGTTCCTTTCAGCCGTCATTCCATGAACTTTCATAAACATCCATCAGCAGCGTTATGTCTGATGATGAGATTAGAAATAACCCACGAAAAAGAAAAGGCATCAACAAAGAAAGACAGCTCTACAACGATTAAAGGCCAGATTTACTAAAGGTTTGCGTGTGGTAAAACTTGTGCAAACTCACTGCACACACAAAATAAAGTACAAACTGATTTACTAACAGTGCGCACTAGGGTTGTGTCTTTCAAAAGGTGCAAAATAGTGCATCTGAGTCAGTTTGTATGTTTGACA
The DNA here is from genome assembly GCA_029814645.1 of Fowleria isostigma. NCBI lineage: Eukaryota > Metazoa > Chordata > Actinopteri > Kurtiformes > Apogonidae > Fowleria > Fowleria isostigma. The sequence goes on from JAPTGZ010000019.1 coordinate 34,817,817, forward strand.
AAATGAATCAAACAGGGAATAATACATCAGACCAGGAGGGGGATCGTTCATAAGAGCAGTGTTTCCACACATCTGCTTCAATTAAGGACCAGCTCATCGTCCAGCTCTGCAGAAGCCTGATAATGACCGTCAGGTGTGCTGGAAGAGGGAAATATCTAAAACATGCAGGACACTGGGCCTCGAGGACCAGGGTTAAGAAACACTGCATAAGAGTGTGGGGGTTCTCCGTAAGTACCGTGACATACCCCTCTCTCTGTTTCTCTGAGGTGCCTTACAGACGGCGCCAAAGCAAAACGTGTAATGACAAAACTCTTGGCGAGCTTACATTTCATTGAGTCTGGATCACTGTCGCAGGCTGTTAGCGTTAGTGTATGCTTCCAGTGCACCGTCTCCATTGCGCACGCTGCTCATGATAGCACATGCAAAATCCTCATTTAAATAGTGTGGTCTCCAACATGTAAGTGCAGGCAATGGTGATAAATCACCCGCAAACCGCGGTTCAACCCATCACGCAAAATTCTAGATTGCACATGCAAATTAGTAGACACAAAATGGGATCTTTATAAGAATGGCCCTAAATCTACAGTCTCTCTACATATACATTATGCTACTCTCTTCCTTGTAAGTTGATAATATGGTGAGTGTCGAATAACTCTAACTCACTTTAAAAAAAAAAACCACACAAATAGCATCATAAATTCAAAAAATGAGGACGATTCAACCACAAGACTCTTGTATCCTGCCTCCTTCCCCCGCTCTATGATCCATCTTGTCATTTTAATGGCATGTTACTATGCAAACCAAGAGCCAAAAAATGGAGCATCAGCTGGGGACTGCAGATTAAACATTCTTCTGCTCTGCAAAGATTATTTTACACTGAGAAAAAAAAAAAAAAAAAAATCTTCTGGTGTTTTAATCAGTCATACATGTAGTCCAAACAGACTTGCTGAAGATTCACAACTCAACAAATCAGCGGTCAGTTGTCTCGCCATCTTTTTGGACTCAGACACAAACCATGAATATTATCCAAGAAATAAATTAGTAGTCTGATGCACAGCAAAGTCTTACTATCCGTTACTTATATATTATCAGAAACAGATGTATGTAAATCCAGTGTTTCTCTCTAGAACAGTATGCCTGTGCTTTTGAATCAGACTGTCTGCATCAGTCCCAAGGTACAGGACAAAACCTTATAAAGCTTTGTTCCTGTCACCATCACTGAGCTCAATTCTATTTATTTATCTATTATTAGGATTTTTTTTAAAATTCTATTTTCTTATATTGGTTTTTATCCCAGAGACTGTTTTTATTTCCTTAAGATTTTTATTGTGTTTTACTGCATCTTGTTTTTATTCCTGTATCCGATTAATTTTATGTTATCTTACTTATCCATGCTGCTGTACTGATGAATGGTGGAACACTGAGCCCTTTTTTGTCTTTTGTCTCGACACTCGATCAAGTACCTGCCTATCAGGTTTAATATGTGTTTTGTAATGTAATGCCAAATGCAATCACTCTTTCTGCAAAACAAATCTACCCACAGGTGTAAATAAAGCAACCTTGAGCCTTGTGGTCATTCAAACAACTTTTGTAATTACAAATGTGACTTTATAATGAAATAAGTGAGTCATTTAGAATCATCTGCTTCTCCGATACACTGCTTTTCATCGTATACAGTTGTGCTCATAAGTTTACATACCCTGACAGAATGCACATGGGACGGTTTTGGATGTTCCAACATGACAATGACCCGAAACAAAAAGGCCACGTCCACCTGTCATTGGCTACAGCAGAAAAAAGGGAAGGTTCTGGAGTGTCCATCTCAGTCTCCTGACCTCAGTATCATTGAGTCACTTTGGGGGAGGTCTCAAACATACAGTTCACGCAAGAAAACCCAAAATCTTAAAGGAACTCGAGGTGTTTTACCAACAAGAATGGGCAGCTTTACCATCTGAGAAAATAAAGTGCCTCATCCACAACTACCACAAAAGACTTGAAGCTGTCATTAGCTGGGTTTTCATTACCCTCAGAAAGTCTCAAATTGCTAATTTCACAATTTAAAACTGGCAGTAGAAACACAAAAATGTTGCAAAAACTATCAAAGTGAAAAAAAGTTTTTATGCTCTCATGAACTGGTTTTTGAGACGTTTCAATATGAAAGTACTGCACAAAAGTGTCATGGAAACACATGTTGCGCATCTTCACTAGTCACGGGCATGACAAATCCAGTGCCACTGGAGGTTCAATAAGAGAACAGTTTGAAAATTCTGGATCCACAACTGGTTGGTGAATTCTGTACAATTCTCTCCCAGAAATCCATTATGCATGGACGCTGCCAAGGACTTTGCCTTGGGAAGATCAGGCGTGCCTACAGAGTGCTGTGAGTTACACACGGATGCCCCTCTCTCTCTGCGAGAACTACGACATATCGCGAGACATATAAACAGGACTTCACTAGACTCATGCATCAGAAGCCAAACTCTCTTCAATGAAAACACCGACAAGTAACAATTATAATTTGTTAAAATTGTAGAAATATCGCTGTAATTTTGTGTACAACTGTAATGGAAACCCAGCTATTGATGTTAAAGGGGCCGAGAGAGTATTAAGAACTAGGGTATGTAAACCTTGGATCAGGGTCATTTGGTTAGTTTCTGTTGTCATTATAATTTAAAAAGAACAAAGACATTTGTTTGAAAATAAATGGCTTCACGCAACCACGAACCACAGGTGAAAGAAAAATGTTTTGGATTACCATTTATATTCTCTGAAAAATGGCCCAAGAATCACAAATTCTGCTAGGGTATGTAAACTTATGAGCACAACTGTATATCCAGAGTGTCTGAGAAAAGCACAGAGTGAATGTAAACCATGCTTCCTCTTCCATCTCCTCACACCCTTTGCCGTCTCCTCCACAGTTCCCATGTATTATTTTATTACTTATGTGATAGACAGTTGTCTTTTCTTCTTCTTCCAGAAGATTTGGCCACAACTTTTAGGCTCGTCTCCATACATCTGCTTCATGTCAGTGTTGGAATGAGATGATCTGTTCTACTGTGATGCTGTTTGGGGCAATTGTAAAGGCGCATGCCAGACTGTGTCGTACGCACATGTAAAAATGTTGTAAACACAAGTACACATAACAGTATTTGAACATTCAGTCACTCTCACTACAGCTTTCCCTTCCTACCCACATATTATATTAAGACAGTTATGATGTGTTTATGGAGAAAGGAAAAATTAAACCCCAAACACAGATACTACTAAGCCAAGTCATAGCTAGTTTATGGTCATTTCAGATATTTCAAGTTGTTATGGAAATGACTACAGTCTTGGAAGAACAGCAAAACACAGTCATTTTGGAGCTGAAGCTGATCCGAAACAGCACATCTGTACAATTACACTGAAAGACAAACTTGGTTTAGCTACGGCTGCTCCGTTACAAGGAAATTCAGAGACCTGGCAACATTTTAAATCAACGCAACCGCAATCTAGGAACACTGACGAGTAACTTATTGGAAAATTTGATCCTTCCTTGTTTGTTATTATCCAAGAAGGCAAAATATATCTGCTAAAAACAAGGTGAGGAACATCTGGAGTCCAGCAACACATTAAAAAGAACTAAATTCCAAACTGGATATATCTACCCAGATGTTCACACCGTCGTATTGTTATTATAATAAATGAGAATTACAACATATGACATCATGGAAATTCATCCTTCAATCTTTATCCCTTTTTCACTCCCCTTCTCTTCTAAAAGTAAACGATACTGGGAATATCCAAATATTTTCCCATAATAATATGCCTTTTTACTCCAATTATAGTCAAATTGTTTGCCATTTATGAGCGCACACTGTGTTTTAACTACCATATATTGCTAAATGGCATCTAAAGGGTGCTCAAATTCTAAAAATGGGCCATATGTCAGTAAAAATATTATTGCACAACTCAAGGATTTGACCACATTATTCAATATTTTCCTATTCAGGCAGTTTACAAAGTGAAACAGCAGGCGAGCACCGGCACATGCACAGATCCACACACCTGCTTTTCACATCATGTGTCTGTGAAGAGACTGACAGCGCTGGAAACTCTACTTGAGTTCAGTTTAGTCAAGGCTTTTTTTTTTTTTTTTGACAAGGATTTTGAGAAAAGCACTGTGAGAGCAGGAAAAGCCTCTCTAGCTCACTCTGTCCCTGCCAGAACGCCGCTGGGTCACTCTGCATATGACACACTTTGCTCGCTCTCCCCCTCCAGCGCTCATCTCCTCATCAGCCCACCCACCGACTTTCGGCCAACGTGCGCACATAACACCCTTCCAATTGCCCCCACTTGCTCTCCTTCCCCCGCGTTTTCCTTATTCGCACTGTAACTCCCTCCGCAAATGTCATCTTGAAACTTTGGCAACAACTGAAACCGTGTTCACGCCCACCTGACCCAGTAAATCTCCACCCGAAGCGTTATTTTCCAAATTACTATATCAGCTCTACATGGATGGACGTGTTTCATTAAGCATATAAACCCCACTTAGCTGGTCAGTCAGTCACCCTGTAGCCTTGAAATCATTCAAGCCAGACTGAACACAGCGGCATGTTTGCGTTAGTAAATCCCCCAGTAACCTCTGCATGAACCTGTCCAAGTGCAGTTCAGGCAACGGGGAAGGAGTCCAGACAATGTCAGAGACTTTTGCCCTAGTCAAGACACTGTGATACTGCAAAATACAATGTAATACAAGAACCTTATCACAAATCCTGTCTGCATTTTTCCCCAAAACAATAATCTAGTCTGGATAATCTACAAAACATGCTTTTATCAGAGATGATGTTATTGAAAATGAACTGAAAAATGGTTTTGGTTATGATGCAGTTAGGTTTTACCAGATGTGTGTGCTGTTAGTTTAGTGAGTGTTGTACATGTAATACCGAGTCAAAAGTGTACCACACTGCACCGAGTTGTGGTTTATATACTGCTTTTATAAGCCCGCAGTGGCCAACCTTAAACACAGGTTACACAAGGCTGCTGTCAGAAAAGGCCAGAGGAGAAAAGACATGGGATCATGCTGACTTTCACTGAAGTGACGGATAAGGTGTTCAAGACTGAGCAAGATTCTTTTTGTATGTAACTGAGATGTGACGCCCTGCGTGGGAGCTCTGATCATGGCTGCTAATAGCACAGCATGGGACTGAATTATCAACTGTGCAGAAATTTAGTAATAAAAAAAAAAAAAAAAAAAAAAAAAAAAAA
>JAPTGZ010000019.1:34830562-34840640 GCA_029814645.1 Fowleria isostigma
TGAATGTGAGGCTTGTATTGTAAAGCGCTTTGGGTGCCATTAATGTACAGAAAAGCGCTATATAAGTACCGACCATTATTCCAAAATGCTGTTAAGCTTTGGCCTGTATGAGAGCCAAGTTCAGTGATATTTGGTCAAATACCCATTAGTGCAAATAATCAACTAAAGCCATTAACAGATAAAATGGTCAATTTCAAAAGCCTGAACATAAGTATCCACTTAAAAACGGTGTCCTCAGTATTCATCCGTTTTCACTTTACAGTAACTCTTCCCCCGTCCACTCTCTCAGTAACCCTTCAGATGAGGACGTACTCACCAGTCGTGTGTCAGATGTGCATAGTGCAGGACTTGAGGTCGGCCTGTTGTTTTGTCGTCGTCTATCCAGTCCTAAATGTCTCTGAGATTGACTCCTGCCGTCTGTGTGAAAGTGAACAGAACAGAAGAAAGACACGGAGATGGTGAGATTTTTGAGTTTAAAATTCAGACAAAAAATTCAACAACTCATCTGAAAGTGTTAAACAGATTATCAACATTGACAAAAGTTGATACTGTTAAACCTAAATATGATCTAATTCCTGGTAAAACTGCCTCCACACATGCACCCAGCAGGGCTTTTTCACTGGAGGCAGACCACTGAATCAATACCAGTAGGATATTTTCTAAATTATTTAGATCACTTAGTTGCCAGTAGTTAATATTAAACTTTTTAGCGGAAACTAAAGACTTTGGGGAACTTCAGGGAATAGCTGACAAAAGTATTTAAAAAAAAAAAAAAAAAAAAATGCACCAAGATTTTTTAGAAATTGGCAGTTATTAAGTTACTCTGATGTTCAGTGATTATAGCTGCTATTTGCTGTTTAATTATTTAGGTACACATTACTTTGACTTAGACATGCAGTTCATCATATTTCAAATTAATTCCCATGTAGTGATGTTGATGGTCAATTCATTGATTTAGAATTTAGAATAGCCTTATTGTCTTTGTGTGTACAATGAAATTAGGAGTAATAAAACACAGTACTTCTGAAAACAAGAAGTGGACAAGTATTACAAAAAAAAGTAAAAATAAGGTAGGAAAAAAAAATATAACATTTTCAAAAGAGAAGAGCCAAGTAGAATTTAAAAAGGACATAAAATATGAATAAGAACAATACTTACAACATTAACAGTATGTGTATCGATGAGTCTATAATCTGTATAAAAATAGTGCATTTATATGTTGTTAAATATTGAATAAATATTGCAGAACAGATGATAATTGCATGACTTATTGCACAAAAAAATTCACATTTTGCAGGGTTATTGCCCATTACTGTATTATATGTATATCTCTACTGTGACATATACATTGAGGGAAGTGATTGTATATTGATGATTGATAATGCTTCTTATCAGTCAGGTCAGCCTCTACTTTCTTTATCTCAGCTGCACTGCCAAAAGTGATAGCACTGATGTTCATGTAATTCTTTTTATGATATTTTCCTTTTTTTCCCCCAACTGATTCTAAATTACAACAATCACAGCACATTACCTCAAACAAATCTTTTATACAGTCACAGAAAACAATTATTCGAATCAAAAGTCATCAAAAACGATGGTTATGCAAACAAGAACTGATTGTATTCAACCTGTTTTTACTTATAATACACTGAATAATAAGCAGTAGTAAATCATTTTAAAGGAGTAGCACATTAAATCTGTAATTTTCTGTACGCTATAGAGGTCGTAGTGCCCAAAAACAGAGACATTTCTTTCAGTAACAGCTGATGTTACATGTCTCACATTAGCCAGTAGGTGTCTCACTACTCTAAGAAATAATGGCCTGGCCTGAACTCAGTGGGACTGAGATTAGCTGCAGACAAATGCTGCATGCTGGCAGACAGCAGTTGGCCTTTATCCATCAGGTAGAGCCTTAGATCTTCTCATCCCAGTTGGGCTCTTATCATGTGGTTCGAGGTACAAAGCACACGGGGAGAACAAACAGTGGATACGATTACCATTCAACACAATAAACTTTAAACCCTTGCAGCATTCTTTCATGCAGAGCTCATACTCGCCCAAGAAAACAGAGTTTCACTTGAGTGTAGAGCGGCGTCTTTATGAACCAAAATGCAATTCTAAAAAACAAGCCTACTCTCTGTCTGAGCAACTCGTTGAGAAAGGTCCCAGCCCATCCTAGAAAACATGACCTCCCAACTTTACAGGTTTTATGGCAGCCACACCTACGGGACTTCAAAAAGATCAGGAGTAGAACAGCACAATATATTGTTAGAGCGTCGCTATCGCAATGTACATGTGCGCAATAGTCACATTGCAGGTCCTGCAATGTAGGAGGTAAATGAAGTCAACATGTTCCCATCTAATTTCAAGGGTACTTGGCCCACACTGCATGCAGCGATCCACCAATCACAATCGTTCAGTTTGCTGAAGCAGACCACGCCCCTGCACATGGAGTGAGTCACTGGTGATGACATTGAAAAATGAACAACAAACAAGAGAAAATGAAAGAAAATGAGGCAGAAAATTACTGAAAACAAAAAAGAAAATCACCAAAAACCATGTAAATCATCAAAATCGAAGACAAAAATTACTAAAAACTTATGAAAATCACTGAAAACAAAGATTACTGACAACAAAGAAAATCAAAAACAAAGAAAATCATTTTATATATATATAGATTGAAGGGTTCACTGAAAACAAACAGAAAATCACTGAAAACAAGAAAATCATTGAAAACAAAGAAAATTACTGAAAGAAAATCATCACAAATGAAGAAAATCATCAAAAACAAAGTAAATCAGTGAAAACAAGAAAATCAAAAACAAAGAAAATCACCAAAAGTGAGGAAGAAAATCAATGAAAACAAAGTAAATCACTGAAATCAAAGAAGAAAATCACCAAAAACCAAGAGGAAAATCATTGAAAATAAAGGCAAAAATCAATGACAAAGATTACAAAAATCACTGAAAACATTTTATTGACAACAAAGAAAATCATTGAAAACATAGAAAATAATTCTATCTCTCTCTCTCTCTCTCTCATATATATATATATATAAGAGTTAAAAAAAAAAATTGCGATGTCAGTTTTTTCCAATATCGTACAGCCCTAATCAGGAGCCAGTCCCCTTGTCTTGTGAGTCCTAGCCTACCTATCCATAACCAGAGCTCCCAGTGGAAGAATCCACCCCTCTGCCTCTGAAAACATCCACACTCACCTCATCCGACAGCCAGCTCAAATGTGTTGTTTTTGGTGATATAATTATGCATGGTTGACGGCTTTGCTCGCTGAAGTATAGGTTTGGGGACTGGCCTATAGTGAGAAAATGCTGCGCTACTGCCTGCCCAAATTTCAGCATCCCAGTGATAAGAGTTTATAATAGACTACTGAGTTTAATGGAGGAAGCAGTGTAATAAAAGAAGAATGACAGAAAGTGGAAGGATTCGTGTTGGAGCATGTCAGGGAGGATATGTCACTGTAAAGCTAAATGTGACTCATCATAGCAGGTGCTGTTGAATCAGGCCTCTCTGCCTCCTCTATTCATGTTCCCAGGCTACCATTCCACATTCATGCTGCAGTTCAAACAAAAGCACTGGCTTCCTAAGAGGCAGAGGCCTCCGAACTGAGGAGCACAATGCATATTAGCAAGTGTCTTTGTACCGCTGGGCACATTTGTGCAAATCTTAACACAGAATGTGGAGTGGGTTGCACTGACCCTTTATATTTATTTCTGTTGGAGCTGCACAATACGAGTTTGAGCATCGTCATCATAATGTACATGTGCACAAGTCATATCGCAGGTCCTGCAATGTAGGAACCAAGTATTTTCATCTAATTTCAAGAGTATCTGACAAACACTGCATACAGCAATCCACCAATCACAATCATTCAGTTTGCTCAAACAGACCATTCCGCTGCACATGAGTGAGTCGCTGGTAAAACATTGAAAAATGAGCCACCAACAAGAGAAAGTCACCAAAATTGAGGGAAATAAATCATGGGAAAACAAAGAAGGAAAATCACCAAAAACAAAGAAAATCACCAAAAATGAAGAAGAAAATCACAATATATATCGCAGAGTTAAAAACCATTACAATGCAAGTTTTTTCCAATATATTGCAGCCCTAATTTCTGTCCCTGATGGTCCTAAAACCAGGTCTCCACCACCTCTGTCTGGTGTGTCGGTGTCAGGCTTATCCTGCTCATCTCCCATCTCTGTAATTCACACCATTACTTCAATAAGATGAAGAACTATTTGACATCCTCATCCTCTTCCCTGCATAGCAACATCAGAATATTCCAAACTTGTCAAATAGTCAGAGTCTTAGTTGATTTCAGTCATATATGCATTTCAAAACAGCAGAAGAGAGAAATAATACAATTTGACTGAAAAAGGCTCAGGCAGAAGCAAAGCTTATTAATGCTGCCTACTTTACATCTTAAACAATACATAGTGTCAAGCAGAAGGGAAAAAAAGAAAAAATATATATATGTATATAAACTTTTTTCAATTAGTCATGACTGTCAAATATAAATGCATCTAATGGCTTTTTTTCTTTGTTTTTTTTACATAAATGAAGTACATTGCTCAAGTTTTAAATAAGGACTATTCCACAGTTGAACCCCTATAAAAGAAATACATAGTCTTTTAACTTCTTTTTTAGCTTTTGGCAACAAATTTGGATCCATCTCTCAATTCATATTTGTCTTCAGATACACAGGATAATTTCATCAATGCCAATAATTAAGCAGCAGGCCATATTTCTCACCCCACACACACACACACACACACACACACACACATTCAAATGAGTGTAACATGACTGTGGCTGAAAACTCGATGCTTTTTAAAACCTCATTATCTTAAATAATATACTTGTCTTTCTTTGCACAACCTAGGCTATATCCGCTGTTTTTCCATTGGCACACATTATGTCAGTTTTTGGTGGATACTGAAACGTGAATCATTTATTATTTTATAGTAGTCATGATAAAACTGCAGCAGCGTGACTCGGATGGACTGGTGTCGGGGAAACGCTGGCTTTCATACAGATCACCAGACTGCTCCGAGCCTTAATCTCATTTACTTTTGTACATGTACACATGTTTACTTTTTGCTCCATCTGTCTTAGCACGAGGTGCAAGCTACAGCCCAGGCACATACACACAGAGGATTAGAGTGTTTAGTATGTGTAGCCAAAGTTTGTGTGTCCCTTTACAGCACTGAACCCCAAGTGTGATGAGGAAAAAGTCACAAGCTGTGAGACTGTGAATAAAAGACCAGACGTGAGATGTGTGTAACATTCAGCACTAACAGCGTGTTGGGTGATTTCAACAGTTTGGACAACTCTGCCAGTCCCTGCCAGGCGCGCTGCTGGCCGCTCCTCCGCTCTTAAACAAGCCTGTAAGCCTCGCTTCTCAATCTGTTCCCACTGTTCACTAGAGCAAAAGACATGATCGTCTCCTTCAAGTTCAGCAAAACGCAAAAAATGAACCCGATTCATTCAAAACAGTCCAGGTCTGCTCAATGGAGTTCAATGATGCCCACTGAATATATATGACAATGTCTAGAGTGAAAAATCACAAAGAACAGAGACATTAGTGATCATCTTATGGTCTACCACAAGCTTTCCTTCAAACTTTTGAAAGTTTCATTAAAAATAATTTCGTGCTGATGAATTAGTTAGTTTCTACTGGGTTGTAAAAAGTTTATGTAAGCTGTTTTTCCTTTACTAAATCAGGTGAAAGGAGTTATTAAACTTACCTAGGGGAGCTATAATAATCTAAATAGAGTATTCATTCATTTTCTAAAACCGCTATATCCTCACTAAGACAATTAATTGAGTAAATGGAAAAAAAAACCCTCAGATAACCACTAGGCATGTAACGAAATGAAAAATTTAATATCACCGTTATTGTGACCAAAAGTATCACGGTTGTGGTATTGTTGACATGTGCTTAAAATGTCCAAAAAGTACTTATACACACACACACACACACACACACTGAAATAAATTAACCATATTTTATTTAGGAAAAAAAAACAAAATAACACGCACAATGTACTTTTTTGGCAGAAACACTGTTCACCTGAGATTAAAATGTAAAAATGTCAGTATATTTACTTTGGTGTAAATCCAATATGTGTACACCAACATTAAAGGGCTGAAATGATTATCAGTATAACAATAAACTGCGGTAAAATATTGGACCGTTAGTATTACTGTTTCAGTTCTAATTATCATGAAAACCGTGATCAATTACTGCACTTTGAAAACTCACGGTAATACTTAAATACCTGCACTACAGATTTGTTTACATGTGGTTGTATTGTTCTTACATCCACATTATTGCGTATAGACGGAACACTAAAAATGCTGTTTGTGGCAGTTTGTACCTGACTGTTGGTGGAGGTTATAATTACAGGTGGCCGATATATACATCACCTAAAATAATATCGGAAATGTTGCTTTGACGATGTGCAATTTTACATTATTGAGTATTCATTCTGTCTAGAAAAAAAAAGACGATGCATAGATGGTAAAAGTGACGTGCATATCCTCATTTGCCGACTGCCGACAGACTCAGTCTCATGTGACTATTCGGATCTTACCTCTTTCCCCATTAACGAGATTTTCCATTAATCCATCTATTTACTAGATAGTTGGCACATGTGAAATATTTTTTTAGTGCAAAAACAAACAATTTTCAAACTAGAATCACTGGTATCCCATAGCAACATATACAACACCATTACCTTTGAATGGGAGAACACCGGCCCCTTGGAAAATGCACGCGGGTTCAAAAGCCTTAAAGGGGCCATATTATACTCATTTTCAGCAGGTTCACATAGGTCTCAGAGGTCCCGGAAAAGTCAATTTGAAGTTTGTTGCAATGGTCTGTACTTATATAGCGCTTTTTTACACATTAATGGTACTCAAAGCATTTTACAATACAAGTTTCACATTGATCCATTCACACACACACCCATACACCAGTGGAGGGGGGGTTACTACTATGTAAGGCATTACCTCACTACTCACTGGGGGCAAATACATAAGGGTTCAGTGTCTTACCCCAGGACACTTCGACATGTGGACAGTTTGAGGCAGGATTGGAACCGCCGACTCTTCACTCATCGGACGACCCGCTCTACCACCTGCGCCACAGTCGCCCTGAAAACCCAGTTTTTTCCTGGACTTCAGCCAGCCTGAAAACTCTCTAGTCGGCCCTTCTGACAATACCCTGTTTTCTGTGAGCTGTTTCTGTCCACGCCTCCTTCAGCACAAGCCACGCCCCTCTGTGTCTCTCTGGAAGAGAGAGGCGTGGCTTGCGCTTCGTACCATGCGCACCGGAATATCTCCGAACAATTCCACCCACTCTTTAACCAGAGTTATGTGTTCAAACATACTACTCTGCTCTGGATCATGTCCATGTCTCCTACATTCAGATTTAAGGTCACAAATTTCAGAATCTCTCCAGTTGTTAGTCATTCTCTTCGAAGATATTCGCCTCTTGTGTTCTGTGTCATCACTCACAGCTTTCCCTCTGGCCCCTCCCCTCAACCCTTCAGGTGGTGCGTGTCCACATCTTGACTGGACATTCTGAATGACAACAACCCTCCGGTTAATGTCCAGACTTAATACTAGGGAGTCAGCCGGAGTTGTGTCCGTTCATGGCATCATGAATAGACACAATTCTAATCCGCCCGTTTGAGCAGACATTTTCTGAAAGGTGGAGCAAGCAAGAGAGGAAGAGGATAGAATTTTCCTCATTCTGGGAGGGTTTCTAGACAATCTGGGGACAGATATTTTTTGAAAACCATTCTAAAGTTAATTTTGCATAATATGGCCCCTTTAAAGATGTAGAACTTTTTAGTGAGGGGGACGGACACGGAAAAACAGAGAGTTGAGGCATGGAAATGAGGGAGACGGCAGGGGGATGGGGTCAAAGACGAAGGGGCATTCAGCACAGACAATGTTGTAACCTGCCCCAGGGCTTCAGTCCAGCCTGATGCTGTGACAGACCGGTGTTTTTGACTCATAACTTTACATAAATAAACTCATAGACTCAGAAATAAATAACCTGGACTTGTCAACAGTTGGCCGACATTTCTTTTTGCGGTTCCATCCAGATGTGTATGCCAGTGTGTGCTGTAGTGACAATACTTGGTAACGTTTGTCTTATAATATTTAATTAGGTTTTACATTCATCTTAATGGAATGATATTTGTTAATACCATTTAATGTATTTTTGTGCGAAAGCTTAACTAAGATACTACTGATCCAATCCGATTTGCCATATTCACCTGTGATTCATGTACAGCCTGGACATAAGTTGAAGATGATCAGTGTTAAATATGGACAAATATATGTTTATGTGCATGTTTTGCAGAAGATGTATGAAGCCCTTAAAAAAAAAGAGCTGTTGTTGTGAAACGCTGTCTGTTCATCAATGTCTTGATAAGCAAGTAGTTTAACAGCATTTCTTGTAACAAAAAAACCCCCACATCTTATAGGATATCGACAGATTATCATTATCAGAAAATTTATTTATTTATTTATTTTTGCCCATATTACCCAGTCCAAATCAAAATAGCTTTGAATTTTTCATTATAGTTTAGTTTTATGTATTTTTGACACTTTCTGTAAATCAGTTAGTTTTAATTCGTTTTAAGAGCAGGTTTGCCTTTTTTTTTTTTAAATAAATGCTTAGTTTTAATATTAGTTTTTTCATGTCTTTTATCTTCCTCACCATTGTATTCACATAAATCCCATACAGGACTCTGCTGCTTTCTCCAAACTTCAGTCTCCATGTTTCCAGATAGAGTGGGGATCAAAGGAGCATATGGTGATTCTAGATAAAATTGCTAGAGTGAAATCAATTGATTTCATATCAATCCAACACTGACAAAGATGAAAATGAAGGGAATTTTCACCGTTTCAGTTAGATATCGTTTTTTTCTTTTAATTCTAGTTTTATTTCAGTTGATAAAAACCTTTTTTCCAATTCTTGTTTTCGTCAGTTTCTGTTAACGATAATAACCTTGGTGTGGACCACAGAACCCACTGGACCATACTACTCACTGCAGAAACATTTAAAAAGAAATCCACCATTTTTTTCTTCTTTTTTCCGTTTCACTATGCTTCATAATAGGCCCACAGTGTCCATGCGCTCCACTGTGGTGTGTGCCGTCTTTAGCCCAGCAGTGGCAGGACCGGATACATTTATGAAGCATGGCTACAGATGCACCAAAGTCACCGAGCCAAAGTGGGTCAGTGTGTTGAGCAGAGCGGTGAGGGATGTGACAGCCCATTAAGCTCTGCTCTCTTCTTTTTCACCGCTTTAGTTCATGAAAACTCTAGCCTAATTTCCCAATATGTTCAAACTAAAGCTTTGTCCTAGACTTGGGTGAAAGTCAAAAAATGAAATCTCTTTTCCATCAATACTATGGATGAATTTACCATTACTGGCTATAAGAACTGAGGACAACCCGATTCAAACACTCTGCTAAAACTATGTGCCATATATTACTGAAGAAACACATTAAAACATTTGTCATAATTATCAGAGTTTAAAACCTTGATTAATTACACTGATTCAATAAATTGCACAGCCATACTCTGTTTATACTATGACAAACACATGGGCATCTGCAGCCTTATGCACAGCCACTATGCATACCTGTATGTGCATATGTGATGTCTGCATATCATTAGCCTCATAGTATAAGGGCCCAAGTCATATTTTTAGCCAAATTGTGATATCTGAGTATATTCACTGTTCATTTTACATTGGGGCTGCACAATATTTGCAAAACTTGCGATATGCAATATGGGTGTATAGCATTGTGATAACAAAAATACTGAGATATTTCTTGTTCTCCTAAAAAAATACCAATTTAATCTACTAAAAAATTGTTTCTTAATGTTAAAATGAGCCAATTGTTTGAGTCAATTGAGTCAATTATTTATAATTTATGATAAAATACTGTACTGCTTCAATCAGTGACACAATTCTGTGGTAGAACCTGGTGATGCTGTTACCATAGACCTTCACACACAAACACAGTCAAATA
>JAPTGZ010000019.1:35058152-35075769 GCA_029814645.1 Fowleria isostigma
GATATTCATAAAAGTTAAGAGTAAAATTAAGGAGCATTATATAAAAAAACATATTTAATTGAAGAAAATGTGATTTTTTTCTTAGTAAAATCTTACATTAACTGAATATAAACTCAGTGTGTTCATCCACTGCCATTGATCCAATTCCATGTGTTTTACTGGTGATTCAACATTGAAGAAAATAATGTGCTTAAGTGGTTTATCACCTTTATTGTAATACTATCTTCTGAATTTGGTGTTTTTTTCAGTGAAACTCAGGTATTTTCCAGCATTTAATTTACTAATAATGTAGATATTCATAAAAGTTAAGAGTAAAATTAAGGATTATTATATAAAAAAAACAGAGATAATTGAAGAAAATGTGACTGTTTTTTTTAGTAAAATCTCTCATTAACTGAATATAAACTCAGTGTGTTCATCCACTGTCACTGATCCGATTCCATGTGTTTTACTGGTGAATCAGCTTTGAAGAAGATGATGTCCTTAAGTGGTTTATTGTAATATTATCTTCTGAATTTGGTGTTTTTTTTCAGTGAAAAATCAGGTATTTTCCAATGTTTAATTTACTCATTATGCAGATGTTCAAAAAAGCTTAGAGTAAAATTGAGGATTATTATATCAAAAACAGAGAAAACTGAAGAAAAAAGTGACTAAATCCATAAAGACCCAGCACTACTTTTGTGCCAGTTCCCAAATTAAAGTTTCTCTATATTTAACCTTTTTTAACCATAAAAGACCATGAAAAGATGAATAACTGTATTTTACACCAGTTATTTACATGTATCAGTGGATCAACAGGAATGAAACAGTTCATATCAGTAGATGGTTTTGGTAGATGGTGGATGTTTGGGTCTCTATGGGTTAAAAAAAAAAAAAAGGTTAAAATAGAGAAAATTCAATTTGGAAACTGACACAAAAGTAATGCTGGGTCTTTACGGGTTAATGCCTGGTACCAGGGCCGTTTGTAGCTGTGTGGGGCCAGGGGTGGATCTTTGGGGGGCAAGGGGGCTCAACTGCTCCCCCATTGTAGGGCCTTACCCCTCCAGCTGCCCTCGCAGACTCATCTCATGGTAATAATAATAATAACAACCTTATAATGGTCAGTACTTATATAGTGCTTTTCTGCACATTAATAGCACCCAAAGCGCTGTACAATACAAGCACATTCACATTCACCCATTCACGCACACACTCATACACCAGTGGGCAGCTGCCGCCATGCAAGGCGCTACCAGGCCTCACTGGGAGCAATTTAGGGTTCAGTGTCTTGCCCAAGGACACTTCGACATATGGACAGTTGGAGGCGGGGTTCAAAACGCTGACCTTTGATCATTGGACGACCAGATCTACCAACTGCGCCACAGCCGCCCCATAATAATAACTTTATTTATACAGCACCTTTAAAAACTAAGTTTACAAGGTGCTTTGACAAAGTAAGGGCACAACAACAGGATGTAATTAAAATCAGCAAGATGCAAGCAAGGACATTTAAACATAGACAACACAGTAAAGCGATAAGAACAACAAACTGAAAACCATGCGGTAAAAATAATGAATATTCAAACATTAGAACATTAAAATGAGACAACATCACATAAAGGCCAGTCTATATCCTGGAATTTTCCCTTGTGGGACTGATAAAGGAATATCTTACAAAAATGTGTTTTAAGAGGGGATTTAAAAGATGACACTGATTCTGCAAGCCTTAGCTGCTCAGGCACGCCGTTCCAAAGTCAAGAAGCCCTGATGGAGAAAGCACGGTCACCTTTAGATTTAAGTCTCAACTTTGGAATGGCCAGGAGCCCCCTTCCCAAGGATCTAAGGCTGCGTCATAGTTGACAAGCATGTCGGTTATATAGCTAGGATCCAGGCCCATTTGGACTTTAAAAGTAATCAGTAAAATCTTAAAATCGGTTCTAAAACACACGGGAAGCCAATGTAATAAAGCCAGGATCGAGGCGATGTGATGTTGTCTGTTAAAACTTAGCTGCTGAGTTCTGTGCATAATGTGTTGTACGTGATTTGGCATGCTACACATATGCATTTTCGCATGTTATTCAATGCCATTTGATGGTATGTCAGTTTACGCCAAGATCTCCAGTTCATAAAACCCTAACCCCTAACCCTAGACCTAAACCTAACAGTAATTTTAACCCTCAGTGCATCACATTTGACACAGTGTGAACATACACAAGACTTAAAGTTCACAATGTCAGATAACCACACCAAATTTCTTAAAACCTGGGGTCCTTTTATTAACTATATCAATGCAGCCAAAGGTACAGTATCAATGTAGTCTCATCAAAAATATTCTGTACTGTACCTCTCCACTGTTTTTTTTTTTTTGCCATATCTATCCTCTGTACATAGACTTTAAGACCTTCCTTCAGATATTTGCTGTACACTTGCAGCCTTCACCTCATGAACAGTTCTTGTCATCTGACGAATACGTTCATTACCTGATGGACTGACTTATTCAAATCTTTTATGAACTGGCAGTCTTTGTGGTTTTTATAGTATTTTGTTGTTTTGGTCTGTGTCCACTGTGTCATGTCTGTACTTGTATATTATCTTGTATTAAAGCAAAATTCTGAAAAATAAAATACATAAAAAAAACATACATACAGAAACTTTTGATGTGTATAGATAACACGCCAATTAAAAGTGGCATGTATAATAACGCTAAGTCATGATATCATGTTGGCCCTCCTAACTTTATGTTCTAAAAACTATACAAAACAAAAAAACAAATCAACTCTATTCCTAAAAGCCTCTCAAAGTACTGAAATAAAAGATGAATTCACCCCCAAAAAATATGATAATAAAAATTATTTTGGGCCTCTTAAATACTTAACTCCTGACAGTGGACAGAATAAAATGTAAAATAGACAGTGTAATGGCAGGGACAGAGGATCCACCCTCATTTCATCTGGACCACACAGTATGGTTTGATTTATATATAGATTCCAGTGCAGTGACATAACATGTTACTCAATAAAATAACATGTTTTCACTAAAAGCCTTTGTTATAAGGTTAGATATGTAAAGTTTTACATGTATTTTATTTTATCCGTAATTATGTTAAAACCAAGATGAATCAAATCTCTATTCTACTGCATAACAAAAAAAAAAGTTTTAAAGTATTATTGATTCCATTTACATATATAGAGAGATTCCACATATCGTACTGAGGACACACAGGAGTTAGAACTTGATTGCATAACCATCGTTTTTGATGAATTTTGATGGTCTAATTTTTCCATGACTGTATTTCATATTCATATTATTCATATTATGTGGAAATCAGCAAGGTGTTATTTTAAATGATGTCATTTCCATTATCTGACGTTTGAGAACAGTGCTTCCTTGTTAGTTTTGTGTTATAAAGAGATCTTACACAGCCAGTCCATTAGACTGTGATATAATATCAATGACTTACAAAAGGTATTTTTAATATTTGAATTAATTAAGTACTTCAATCATGCAAGTATTCAGGTTTAGATTAATGAATCATCTGTCTCCTTTTCAAATATTTTCTGAAACCCTAAATTGTGTGTTTTGACCAAGTGTGGCTGTGTATTTACTTTACCGAGAACCTTTTACGATGGTGTGTGCTTTCAGATCTTCTATTTCATTTCATTCTAAAGGTAACATACATGATGTTTTGGCTGGACTTGCTGACATATTACAGACCACAGGGTGATTACCTCCAGTGTGATGCCTTCACTGTCCCACAGTGTGGCGCCGTTGCTCTACAGCTGATTTGGACTCTTATGAAACTCCTATTTGGATGGGAAAAAATAAAAAAACAAGAATAAATTCATTCATTTGTCTCAAATTATTATTATTATTATCATTATTATATTATTATAATTATTATTATTTATTTTTTAATGTCCCTATATTATCTATGTCATTCAAATTACGTGTACATTTTACTATATTAAAACAATAAAGTAATTTTAAAAATATATATTTTAAAAAATAAAGATGGATACAAAGATTATATATATATATATATATGTGTGTGTGTGTATGTATATACATATATATATAATAAAGTGATTCCAGATATATTATTATTAAAAAAATAAGCACATGGTCCCTGAGAAAAGGAGAACATGTAACATATTCTGAAATAAGCTAAATATGTTGATTTAGATTCATATTTCTTCTCATCGTCAGTGTGTTTATTCTGTGAGTTGTAACTGTCTTTAATATGAAAACTAAATTTCTTACATGTACTATCAACAACAGTGCTCATATTTGGAAGATTATGTTCAGATTTGAAACACATCGTTTGACTGATTTTAGTTTAGCCTAATATAAAAAAAAAATAAAATAAAAAAAAATGCGATTTTGATAAGTGGCAGATTTATCATGTTTTCATTTTGTGAAACAGTTTTCTGACGGAATTTCCTTTTCCCATTTGTAGAATGGTCAATGACCAGTTACGCTGATTACGATTTTTCCCACAGAACATGAATGTAGCAAAACCCTCCCGGTGACGGAGCAGAGGCAGAATAGCGGCAGGGAGCTGACAGCATCGTCACATACCGTAGCAGGACAGAAAGGTGTGGAAATATCGGTCTTGAGTCAGCCCGCAAATAATACACTTAAACAGCATCGTTTTTGTGGTGCTGTCATAGCCGTAAAAGGCAACTATTGTTGTCTCACTCGGTTGAATTCGGCACTAGTATAGCTTCAAGTTACAAACATCGCTACGTTAGCGACTTAGCATAGAAGCTAGCCGTCGGCACAGCGTTGTCCTATGGTGGAGGTTAGCCTCAGCTAGCTTCTCCGAGATAAACAAGCTAACGTTAGCTTGCCGGTTAGCATCTCGTGTCATCTTCCAGCCTTTAATTGTTATTGCCGCCGAGTTAGATAATACTTCCCTATTGCTAGTGTATAAATAATCCGGATATGATATTATGTAGAAAGCTACGTTTAACGCTGGCAATTTGCAGCTGAATGTTTTGCTCATCTTTGAATAATATTTGACAGCTCCGTGCCAGCGGAGATATGGAGACGCCGGGGAGGATAGCGGCCACACCGGACGCCCTGGATTTCACGGTGGAAAACGTTGAGAAGGTTAGTTTTATTATATTTTCACCTTATATAGAAGGCATCAGAGCTCCGTGGAAAAAAAAGTGCATTGGAATTTTTTTTTTTTTAAGTAGATAAATGGCTTGAGTAGCAAATGAGACTGTCTTTCTGCGCCTTGTTCCCATGCCATAAATCATTATCAGCACTGATTTGGTCTGAAGAAATCTTGCTGTTGCTTGTAAACAAAGATATGATCCAATAACGTGTGAAAATAACCTCAGATAATTATAGTTGTTCACTGAATTTTCTACACTTGAAGTCAACTGTGAGTGGGATAACAGGTCTTCAAACCAGGGTCATATGTAATTATAACAGCTTGTCTGGAACTTGTTTTTCTGTGTTGTACAGATTGTGTGTGTGTGTGTGTGTGTGTGTGTGTGTGTGTGTGTGTGTGTGTGTGTGTGTGTGTGTGTGTGTTGACTGTAGGTTGCTGTGATGAAGCTCCCTGTTGGGTGGCCACTGACTGGGGCATAAGGGGCTGGGTGGGGAGACAAAGGATCGGAAGGAGAGATAGCAGTGGAAGGTGGCCTGTGGAGGAGCAGAGCGCAGCTGATGTGATGAGATGGATTGAGGGATGAGGTGTAGGAGGGGTGGGACAGGGTCGATGTCTGTGACGGTGCCAGTTAAGAAAGGGGGGGGGGGAGCTTGGCAATGCGACGGATATGACTAGAGGCAGGTTTGAGGGAGGGAAGCACATTCCACTGGGGACACGGTTTGTCCATATAGACAGGTCTGTGCAATTAAGGATGAGGATGAATGAATGACAAACAGTGAGCAGTGTCCTGTCTCCCTGAAGATATTCATTCATTTAATCATGTTAGGTTTCTGCAGGGGAAATAATTGGTTTGTGTATGATGGAAAATGTAGTCTGTCCTGAGAATTGAGTGGAAGATGAATTATGGAAAGGTATCTCTTCTAGTTTGGGTAATAACTAAGGCTGTGCGATATTGGCAAAACTTGTGATATGTGATAATATTGCAATATTTCTTGTTCACCTAAAGAAATACCAGTTAGGGTTGCACAATATATCGAAAAAATATCAATATTGTGATAACGGACTGGGAAATGTTCATATCGCAAAGACGTGCAATAATTTTATTTGTGTTTTTTTCATTTACTTTCTGTTTTACATGGCATGGGGTACCAGAGTGTTTTCTCTACCACCCTAACATGATAGTTTTTCTGGTATAAAACCTGAAGTATTGCTACTGCTGCTGGTTGAATGCAAGTTTACATGGTATTCAGGTTGAAAAGATGTGGATATTTTCAGAGTACAACAGAGATTTTATTTGTAAATGCAGTATTTACCAAACGAGGCAAGCAGTGGAATATAGTTTAGTTAAAGGTCTTACTTACATGGTGGTGCTTTGGCACTTAAGTTATTATGAAATACATCCATATCATTTACACATTGATATATGTGAAAAAAATTACCGAATATTTGACTGTGTTTGTGTCTGAAGGTCTATGGTAACAGCATCACCAGGTTCTACCACAGAATTGTGCTATTGTTTGGATTAATACAGTATTTTGTCTTAAATTATAAATCATTTGTCAGCATACAAACAATTGGCTCATTTTAACATTGATAAGGAACATTTTTCTTAGTAGATGAAATTGATATTTCTTTAGGTGAACAAGATATATTGCAATATTATTATTATCACAATGCTCTATATCCATATTGCAAGTTTTGCCAACATTGTGCATCCCTAATACCAATTTCATCTACTAATAAAGATGCTCCTTAACAATGTTGAAATGATCCAATTGGTGGTATGTTGACTCAATTATTTATGATTTAAGACAAAATATTGTAACCTTCTAACCTTCAGACACAAACACATTTAAATATTTGGTCATTTTATTCACATATAACAATATGTAAATGACATGGATGTATTTCATAGTAACTAAAGTGTCAGTACCACCATGTAAGAGCTTTAACTATACTATATTCCATTGCTTGCCTGGTTTGGTTATACTGCATATAAAAAACCAAACAAACTATAAATATAAGTGTTCAGGCCTTGACCAAAGTTGTGTTCTGAAAATATTCACATCTTTTCAACATTAATAACATGTAAACTTACATTCAACCAGCAGCAGTAGTATTACTTCAGTGTTTTCACCAGAAAACTATCATGTTAGAGTGGTAGAGAAAACCACTCTGGTACGCCATGGTATGGACAACAGAAAGTTAATGAAAAATAAGAAAGAAAATAAATTATTGCACATCTTTGTAATATGAATATTGCGCATTCTATTATTGTGATACTGATTTTTTTTTTTTTTTATATACGTGCAGCCCTAGCAATAACCAAAGTAAAGAAGGTTTCATATGCGAGTAAATCTCACAGCAAATTAGAAAGTATTTCCTGTTCTTGCATCTGACTGTAATTTCTTGAGCATTACACATTGGCTAATATTAGTTGTGGTTTTTAAAGGTCTTTGATACTTAGCCATTTCATGCAAAATCATGTAAAATCCATGATGTGTGGAAAAAATAAAGATACATCATCATATTGTAACAAAGAAGCAAGTAAAGGTTGAATATCAATGTAGTGATTATTCAGTACAGAATACACACATATTTATGCAGTGACCGCCTTACCTTCAGATCAACCTGTTTTCTTTTGAAGATATTAGAAAACAGTACAGTGCAGCCACTCTACAAAATGTCAGGATCCTCTGTTCACATCTTTTTTGTTTGTGTGGGTTTACAGTTTATGGTACATTTTTAAATCTTGTTAAAGCTTGCGTCAGTATTCAGTTAGATCCAAAAGGTACACACACTGCTATCCATAATTTCATCAACCGATAAAACACAACAAACAGCAACTGAAGCATTATTTCCCATGAAAGCTTCGAACACTTTTGTAATTACACAGCATTTGCATTTCAAAACAGATTAGATAATGTACCTCTAAGACTCATCTATAATTAGAAAGCCTATTTGAGTTTATTTGCCTTAGTATATTTTTTTAATTCAGTATCTTTTGCTATAGATTATTTTGGGTAGAATATTTGGTGCTAATAAATTATACATTAAGCAGGTTGCTGTCTATGCACTTAAATAAAAGGATGATTTTTGTGCACAAAACAGTTCAGTGGTAGTGTCAGACTGTCTTGCCTTACACTTCTGAGATGTTGCTTTTACCAGCAATTTTGTTTTTCCCTCTTCCGAGCATTGACGGTAGCAGGTAACTGTAAACATATGCCTACTTCTCTGGCTGACATGTCTCAGGAACCAAAAAAGGAAATTTGTGCTTCCTGTAAGGTGGTAATGAATGCAGAATTTTTTTGTACAGTAGTCTGTTGAAGATTGTGCACTCCTTGTAAATGCAGTACGTGGTGGTGGAGATGATGGTTCCTGGCCCACTGTTTAGTGTTGAATAGAAAGACCTTTGTTCAGTCTTCTGTCTTAAAACAAAGTATCACATTGTGACTGTCTTTGAGAGCATAATGAATGGGTATGTATACTGCCTTACATTTCCTCTCAACTGTGATTAGCCTCGTCTGTCATCACCATCTACCAAGCAAATGGATTTTTACATGAAATTGAGAGTACTCTGCTGCACTGTTAAACAGGATAGTTGGAATTTCACCATCTTATATTTCTGTCATGGGACAAACTGCTACTATATCACCTAAAGGAAGGTCAAGGGCACCTTCATAAAGGTGGATTTTGGTTTACCTTGCGATTAAGTCTGGACACCCATGCCTAATTATGCTCTTGTTGAGACACTTTCAATAGTGCTTTGCCTTCACTTCTGCCTTTTGAAAATTTCACCCCAGTTAATTTGAGATAAGAAGTATGTCACAGTGAGTACCCTGTTTGTACTGAAGAGTTTTATTCCATTTAAAATGGGAGATGATGAATCAGCAGGCCGGCGAAAGCATCATAAATCATCGTAGGTCAGTGGAATCTGAGAAGCGGTGCGTGGTGTATTGAGTAGTTGTCTGATGGCCAAAGAGGCTATTTCAGAGATAAAAGATATCATGAGTATTGACATCCATCATGCAGGTTACATGATACATGCATGTCTTACTGTCAGCTTGTTTTTAATCTTACATAACAAATACTCTAAGGGTATTTTTTTTAGCATATGTAACTGGTTGTTGTTTTCTATTTCTATCTAATGCATTCAGTCAGTGTCTGTAGATAATAGGCGATTTAACTTATAGGGTATTTGTAGGGTATTGGGAAAGTCTGCTGCATTAAGGCGTCAAGGCACTTAATGCAAGGGTTTATTTTCTGCTCGTGTGCTAAGATTTTATCACTACTGGCAACATGGTATTCTTAATTTTTATCTTGGCAGTATGCCATGAACAACCACCCGCGCACACTCTCACATGAACTGTTCTTTGTTCTCTTATTAATCACCATACTGCATGTTTTTATTTTTCACAGTTATATCACAGTGGCATGGTCAGGTCAATGGCATGATGACGCCTTCCGTAGCACAGCACAAAAACTGACCTCCCGTCAATGACTTTGTGCATGATGCTTTAGTGGACAGATGGCTCAAAAACACAGTGAACCTACAGCAGAGAGACGCCTTTACCTGATGTATGTTCCACCACTTATGTCCAGTAAGCACAAATACAGGTGCATGTAGACATAGGGACAAGACGCTGTACTGATGACAAATAAAAGTGACAATGACAAAATAATTGTTTAGCTTTACTAATTACAGTTGGGTGATTATGTAGTAATTGTGACAGGCTTAATAGGGACATTCTTGTGACATTAAGTAGAAGTCTTCTTTATGACTCATTTGCTTTTTGATCTTCATCTTCTTCCTCCCTTTGATACCAATTCTGATACTAACAAGTTAAATATTTTATTAGAAATGGGAATAATGGGTTCTAACCTCACTGATGTCTTTTTTTTTTTTCCCATTAGAGACATTGAAGTTTTGTCAGCTCTTGACATTTCACTATAGTTCTTCTCCTGGGCTCATTAGTGAGTAAATGCACACCGACTACAGTAAATCTGTGGTTATGTGTGAGAGCAGATGGTGAATCTGTGCAACAAAGCAATGCTTTTTCGCATGCATCTCCATTCTCCTCCTCCTGTTGGAATAGTGAAGTGATGCCAGTGACCTTTGACAGTGGCTGCCAAGAGCCAGCCATTCTCAGGTGAAACCAGGTGGTTTAGGCAGGTTGCCACCATCTGTATATACAATTAGTTGCTTCAGCTACAAATAAAATCACTGGTTCTAGAGGTGTGTGCTTTTGAATTAATGATGTATAATCAGAGTTAGTTATCTGAGGTAAGGGATGCATGTCTGGCAGGAGACAACCAGTGGTTCTTTGTCTGAAGATTAAAGCAGCAAAATGAACAGACTGTTTTGTGTCTTTGGCTTTGATAATAAACCTCGGAAGGACAGGCATGCTCAAACAGAGACTTGGCGCTGTTCAGAATTGGATGAGGAAAGGTCTGCGATCACGCGGTGGACTGCATTAATGATCTGCTTCTGCTTTGAACTCAGTATCACAGTCTCATTTACAAAAAAGACAACAGTGGAGCAGACTACCAAAAATCTTCCTCACTTTACTTCTTATACACTTGGGCAGCACGATAGTGGCAAAATATGCGTTATGGGTGTACAGCATTGCAATAATGAATATTGTGATATTTCTTGTTCATTAAAGAAATACCAATTTCATCTACTAGAAAAAAATCCTTAGCAATGTTAAAATGATCCAGTTGTTTGTATGCTGACTCATTTATAATTTAATACAAAATACTGTAACTACTACGATCATTGACACAATTCTGTGGTAGAACCTGGTGATGCTGCTGCCATAGACCTTCACACACAAACAGTCAAATATTTGGCCATTTTAGTCACATATAACAATGTGTAAATGATATGGATGTATTTCATAATAACTAAAGTATCAGAAGACCAGCATAAAAGAGCTTTAACTAAACAATACTCAATTACTTGCCTGTTTGGTAAATACTGTATATACAAATACAGTCTTTAATATAAGTGAAATATAAATGTTCAGGCTTTGGCCAAAGTTGTGTTCTGAAAATATTCACATCCTTTCAACATGAATAACATGTAAACTTATATTCAACCAGCAGCAGTAGTATTACTTCAGTTTATTTGCCAGAAAACTATCCCCTTTTTGGAAAACAAAAAGTGAATGAAAATAGATTATTGCACGTGTTTGCAATATGAATATTGCACACTGTGTTGTCACAATATCAATATTTTTTTTCAATATATTGTGCAGCCCTAGAGCAGACTACCAAAAATCATCCTCGCTTTACTTCTTGTACACCAAAACATTGTGCCAAATTGCGACACAATAATCTCCATTTGTAATGGTCCAGTTCTGTTTTATTGCATATATTCATAGGTTTTCATTTTCACATGGGCTTTATCAAACTGCACTGAAAGTTACAGAGAAATAAAAATCGATGCGGAGAGGTCAAGTAGACATTCCTTACAGCTAAGAAAAGGTGAGATCCACCAAGATAGTATAGCTACTGCACATATAGCTTCTGCATCTATGAGTCTGTCAGATATATGAAATCCCACCTGCCTTCCTGTGAACAATCAGCTCATTAACACCCAGCAAACCATGTTCAGAGTCCCATACACTAAGGTGAGACAGATTAATTGCGCTGCAGGATGGCAGACGGGGAGAGAACACCACCTGAGACTCCCTGCTTCCAGTAGGCATTGATGTACTATTGATATTCATCTCTTCAGCTACAATTGCATCACCATACTTGCCCCATCACTGTTCCTGTGTAGTATTATTCATCCGCCTTGTTAGACAGCCTAAACCTCCCTAACGAGGGGATGGGGGTAGAATGCTGATTGTAAAAGGAGACAAAGATGAAGATACAGCAGACACATGGAGCAAAATTGTATGGACAGTTGGGGCTGGAGGGGAGTAAAGAAGAGAATGAAATAACAGGGAAGAAAGAGGAGAAGACGGCTGCCAGGGGAAGAATTGATGTGAGCAGGCTTCAGGGGTAGAGACAAGGATCAGAGTCTCACCGAATAGATTTTTTTTTCTTCCTGTGTTGCTTGTCAGACACTTAGTGCTGGCTGCCAGTGGTTGTAGTTCAGTGAGCATGTGCATGTGTGCGAGAATGTGTTTGTGTGAGACAGACAGAAAGAGGGGAAAAAAAAACAGGCTTATTTGCAGAGTAGAGTCTAAACCTCTTTTCTGGCACTGCTAGGATTAGAGGTGTCTGTTTAATTAATGCTCCCTTTTTCCCCTTCTTTTATTTCCTTCTCCCACACTCGTCCGTTATCTGCCTTCTCTCGGTTTGATCCTTCTTGTTCTTCCAGCACTCAAGTACTCAAATTACTCAGAGCTGTACTTCACAGAGTGCTGTTTTCAGGTCATTGCTCGCTCCATTGTGCAGGTTTTCGAGGTAGACTGTCTGCCTTGTCTATATGGTCCTGGTTATGCTGTCCTTTTTTTTTTTTTTTTTCAAGGTAACCAGTTCTTTTCACCAAACAAGCGCTCAAAAGATTGCCAGTTTTTCTTCTTGGCTGGTCTGTTAACTCCGACACCCACATCGTGTGTGTAGTTGCAGACATTCGTTCATGAAGTGTATTATTATTAAATATTCTAACCATCTGCAAACTGGACATAATATTTCTTAGTTGCAATTATATTCCTCCACTCTAGCAGCAGGGGTTGGCTTTTTGCATTTTTTTAGGTTGTTCATTTCTTCATGCTTATATCTCATTCTCATGAATGTAGTATTACAGGAAACTCTTTTAAGTTGTTCAGACTTTGGTACCAACATCTTCTTGGGCTTGAAGATGACCTGATGGTGTAGGTCACTGTGATTTCTCTTAGGAGTGTAACCGTACAGGAAAAATTCGGTTTGGTGTGTTTTCGGTACAGGGGTCTCTGGTTCAGTTCATTTTTGGTACGTTTTTGGTACAATGAAGGAGACCAATTGGGGAGGGGAGGGGGGTGTCAGTCATATTTATTATTATCAGACACCCCACATGTCATGAATTTTTGTAGTTTTGAATGTTCACAGTATTCTCTGATGTGAACAAGTTGTGAATGTGACCTCATGTCTTAGCAGAGACAGGGTGAGGGAGTAGAGGAACAAGTCCACTGGATTTTGTGAACTTGATTTAAAAAAATAAAAACCTTTTTGCTATAATGGAACCCATAAACTCTTGTGCCACAAAGCTGTAACCTACAGAAAACTGAAAATGAAACCTAACATGCTTTGAATGTCTGACCGGCTGAATTCGCTGCTGCAAAACCCTGCACAGCAGCTCTGTTTACTGAGTGTTTGAGTTTGTCACATAAGCTACATGTATTCGTTTGGTACACGTCCGTATTGAACCGAAGGCCCTGTACCGAATCAATTAGGTGCAAATGAGTGCACCGTTACACCCCTAATTTCTCAAAAACTCACTGATAATTAGTAGGCGAAACAGTCAACTCACGAAACGATATGAAATATGATATAGGGCTCATGATACAAAATACTCACGATACAAAATAAAGATTAAAGAAAATCACCTGATTAAGATAACAAATTTGATGAAAAACAATGTGACTGTAAAGTTGGACCGTGTGACTGTGTTTTGTTTTACATATTATAAGGAAGGAATCAAAACACATTTTAATTTACCAGTCTCACTGGTTTTTTTTATTATATTTTAAACATAAATGACAATATCATGAAAATGTTTGTCTTAGTAGGCAGTGGAAGGAGCTTCTTTGTGGTGCCGTTGCATCATGCATCATGCTTGTTTTTCTGATCTACCATACGCATTTCCTTGTAATAGCGTCTCACAGAGAGACACAGAGACAGCGAGAGAGAGAGAGAGAGAGAGAGAGCAGTGAATTTTCCCGTTCAAAGCAGATCGAACAGGTCCAAATAGTACATGGTTTTCCTGTTGCATCCCTAGTGTTCACTGTTTTCTCGTCTTTCTCCATTTTCACTCAAAGTGAGAGCACTGCTACAATCTGTCTCAGTGTGCGACACCCCTTTGCCCTCGTGAAACTTTTTTTAACTTGATTTTTATTTTGTACATCTTTGATTTTTATTTCTCGCCACAAAATTTTGTTACACCCATTATAATTTGTTTGTTTTCCGTTTTGGCTGCTCCCTTTCGGGGTCGCCATAGCGAATCACCAGCGATTCACATGGTGATTTGGCACCTGTTTTTACATCAGGATGCCCTTCTTGACAACTGAGCTTGGGACCAGCCAGGAATCAAATCCAGGCCTTTCGTGTGGCAGGTGAGAATTCTACCACCGAACCGTCTCGTCCCCACTCCTTATAATTAGCAGGGGTGTGAAATGAAAAAAATGAAGAAGTAAAATTCAACGATGCACAAAATAAAAAGTTTCAAGTAGGGCTACACTATACTATAATATGGGCTGATAATACAGTTGTAAATCAATTGAAAATTATAAAATCTCACCTGGGCCATCTTCAAGAACAGTAACAAAGACATGGGTTAGACATGCAACTGCAAGGAAGTAATTCCATTTCTTTCTTTCTCTTTTTTTTTCTGTAGGCCCTCCACCAGTTGTACTATGATCCAAATATAGACAACAAGAATTTGGCCCAGAAATGGCTGATGCAGGCCCAGGTCTCACCTCAGGCTTGGCAGTTTTGCTGGGCACTCCTGAGCCCAGACAAGGTAAATGGTATACATGCACTAACACACATCTACACAAACACTGAAAAAACACTAGGTCATATGCATCTTTCTCATCCTCTTTTTACAGGTACCAGAGATCCAGTACTTTGGCGCCAGTGCACTCCACACCAAGATTTCTCGGTACTGGTCAGACATCCCTACAGACCAGTATGAGTCTCTGAAGAGCCAGCTGTTTTCCCAGATAGCCTGCTTCTCCTCTGGCTCCAAGATGGTGCTCACCCGACTGTGCGTTGCCCTGGCCTCACTGGCACTCAACACAATGCCTGAAGCCTGGCCCGGCGCTGTGGCAGAAATGGTGCGGGTGTTTCAGGAGGAAGGGGGAGGGGTGGATGGACGGGCACGCTGCCTGGCATTACTGGAGCTGCTCACTGTACTTCCTGAGGAGTTTCAGACAAGCAGACTGCCACAATACAGAAAGGGACAGGTACGTGCACAAGGGATAACATGCGTCATTACACCAACTCTGGAAATGGATTCTGAAATGTATTTTTTCTAAATAACAAAATTTGTTTATAAGGTTCAGGGGTTCATCAACAGTTCATATCATGGAGATTATTTATAATTGTCCTTGAAAAAACTGTGAGGAATTTCTTTAGTAGAACTATGTTTTAAACAAGATGCCTTTTCAGGGCTTTGTATTTAAAAACCAGCACATAACAGTTTAACCAGGTGGTTTCTGTATGCACTTACTTATACATTAGATTACATTAGATTATGCTTTAAATGTATGAGGGGATCTAAGACCTCAAATAAGAATAAGTGGGGATGGTATGGAAAATGAAAATTAAAAAAGAAAGCAGTCATACTCAGATTTACCTGAATACTGGCAGACAAGTTGACAATCATTTTTTCGTTCATTTATTGATTATTTCGAGCCTTCGCGCTCCATGTACAATACTCATTGTAAACATTTCATCATATGTATACAGGCATACGTAGAGAACTTTTTATAGACAAAATATACATCAAGAATTTACATAGACAGTATGCATAGAGAAATATGCATAGAGACATTGGTTGTAAACATTATGTATGCACAATATGCATAATGCATAAATATATACGGCAATTCACTATTAAAATACAACTTCAGTAGCCCAAAAGGGAGTGAGAAGAAGCAAAACTTATTTACTCCCACTCCCAGTTTGACTACTTAACTTCTATGATTGCAATTATGTCAAAGAAATTAGCTGTAAACATGCATTAGTACACCAAAACTAACTTTAACACACCATGCTGAACACAAATACCCAATCAAGAGAAATTAGTACAATTCTTGCAGATATGATTAAAATAAAGCTTCCTTTTGACTCTGTAAAGCTTGACGTGGTTTTTGGTGGATATAACTCAGTCCTGTTGTGTTTTCAACAGTAATTCTGAGCCCGTGCTTCTGTCACCTGTAGATGAATGATCTAATGAATGAACGTCTGAGGGATCTGTGTTCAGCTTAAGCTTGGACCATGGCCTTTTGCGTACTGTCTTTTAATTCTGTTTTCCACTGTAAATGATCAAATAACCAATTTCCTTCATATTTTTTAACAAACATTTCAGTAATCTTTTCATGCATTTGCTAGACTTTTGTTAGATGTAGCATTTGTACCTAATCGTGATTACAGTCTCACATTTACACCCCCTGAGTCAGATTACACTGTTATTAATATCGCTGTTAGCTTGAATTATCCCTTTTTCAACCACTTTATGAGTGTGTTGCAGCTTTAATGTCAAAATGGGAATGGAAGGGTTGACTGGACAAAGCATGAAATGTGTTGTGTTGGTAATACTGATCATCATCAACAGCATTTACAAGTATTTGTTTATGTTGACGCATTTGATACCAGTGAGGTAAAGCCTTTTCTATTTCTTTGTTTTAATTTATAATGTATTTAATTTATGATTTTTCATGTATTTTTGTATTACATTACATGCTACATCACGAAGCTATAATTTTTTGAAAATTATTTGGTGACATAATGGCATACATATTCAAAATAATGAAAATAAACTAAAAATTTAATAATTTATTGACATTGATACACATCTATTTACTCAAATGTCACATGTTATTTAAATTTTTTTTACCAAAAGTCTGGAATTTTGAAATTTCAAGTGTGTAGGAGCCCTGTTTTTTAGACTTTTTAAAATGAAGTTGCTCAAGAGTTACTTGTATAAACATAAAAAGAAACTGCAAGGTGGTGGAATTTTTTTACATAAATAAAATGTATTCTGTAGAAAACTAGTTTTTATATTCCTTGAAGGCACCAAAAACGGCATCATTTTAATATCAGTGTCAAAATACAGTTTTGTTTTTTTCTGAACTTGTAGAGGGGAAAAAAACCCAAACAAAAGCAAATGCTCAGTCTGACTCATGCAGACAGATTGAGCATACTGCACATTTAGCGATACAGTAGCGGTCTAATCCTGGTCTCCATGATTCCTCTAGGTCCGGGGAGCCTTGGGCAGAGAGTGGGGGTCAGTGTGTCCCCTGCTTCAGCAACTGTTGCGCAGGACGGACAGCCCCGGGGCGGTGAAAGCTCGCGTGCTGCGCTGCCTGTCATCCTGGGTGCTGCTGGATGTGCCTCTAAGCGAGAGTGAAAGCCTGGTGCACGACTGCTTCAGTGCCCTGCCAGACCCAGAGCTCTTCGACACTGCGGTAGAGGCGATAGTCAACGCCATCTCGCAACCTGACTCCCAAAGGTGTGTGCATCCAAAAACAAGAAGGAGAAAGAAATGTGTACCATGCCATAAAAGCCTGACACGTTAATGACCGGAGCAGAAATTGGAAGTTTGAGGGCAAGTCAGAGGGTGGAGGGTGAAAAAAAGAG
>JAPTGZ010000019.1:35225474-35242945 GCA_029814645.1 Fowleria isostigma
TCTATCTATCTATCTATCTGTCTGTCTGTCTGTCTGTCTGTCTGTCTGTCTGTCTGTCTGTCTGTCTGTCTGTCTGTACAACATAAAATGCAGCATTCAAGGCAGTGTGTGTGTTGCCTTGTCTGTCCACTGGTGTCCAGAGTGTCCTTTGTCCTTGTGTGTAGTATCCCGGCCTGTTATTGGCTGCAGACTTCGAGTTCATTTGAGTCCCGTTCCTGCTGTTTGAATCCAGTGCCGGGTTCCAGTGTGAGTCCCGTTCCTGCTGTTTGAATCCAGTGCCGGGTTCCAGTGTGAGTCCCGTTCCTGCTGTTTGAATCCAGTGCCGGGTTCCAGTGTGAGTCCCGTTCCTGCTGTTGAAATCCAGTGCCGGGTTCCAGTGTGAGTCCCGTTCCTGCTGTTGAAATCCAGTGCCGGTTTCCTGTGTGAGTCCCGGTCCTGCTGTTTAAATCCAGTGCCGGGTTTCCTGTGTGAGTCCCGTTCCTGCTGTTTAAATCCAGTGCCGGTTTCCTGTGTGAGTCCCGTTCCTGCTGTTTAAATCCAGTGCCGGTTTCCTGTGTGAGTCCCGGTCCTGCTGTTAGGATCCAGTGCCGGCTTTTCCAGCAGCCTCTGCCTGTGTCTGGCAGCAGCAGCATGAAGGCAGTGGGAAACAGAAACACTATGGCTGCCACTCTGTCTCTTACTCAGGTAACACTGTCTTACAACTCAAATCTAACGACATAAAACCTCCTATGTCCTCTGCCTGTCTTGCACCGAGGTATTTAAACAGCGTTAGGGGACCCGGGCTCGAAGGGCCGCGGGCTTTCCTCGGTCCTCGTCCCTCTTTTTGGAAGTTGAGTCCTGCTGTGACTGGGAAAAGTTTCTGCCTAATCTCTTTGGGGACTGCGTAAGGGCGTAGCTAGCTAGCTAGCTTGCTAGCTAACAGCTAGTTTGTGTAAAGTGTTGTGATGTTTTATGGCTGCTTTGACACGTCCGTGATAAGCCTTGTAAGGTTTCCTGTGTTGTTTCGGTTGGCGGTGTGTGGAAGTATGTTTGGCCGCAGGCGGGTTGGTCCATGTCAGGGAGATGCGGAGAACTGCTCCATGTGTGCTGCTGTTGTGGATCCACTGTCATTTTCCTCTGCTTCAGGAGCTCTGCTAACTGTGTTTTCCGCTGTGAAAACACAAGTTTCAGTTCCCTCGGACGTTGTGGCTGCTTCTGTCTTGTGCAGCCTGTCATTTGGTCAGGCTCGATGACTAACCTGTTTACCGCTATTATTAGTCAGAAACAGGCTTCACTCACTGAGTTTGTGCCCTGTCCCTGTGACCTTACTGAGGGGATCTCGAATTTACGTCAAATATTACCTGCCACTTACTCAGTTTGTGTTTAGTCGACTAAACACAGTCGATAGAGCTATCAGTTGTCTTGCAACACAATTCAACTCGTAAGAGGAAGTGGACTTGAGCAGCCTGCACAGCTGAGTGTCACCGAGGAGCTGTGTTTAATGTGTGGAAATGTGTTTGTTAGTGGAGTAAATGAGTTATTTAACAGGTAGCAATGAGAGGCTCCAGCCCCAGACCTGTTACCTGAGCCCCTGTTGCCTCTAACAACAGACACGAGCTGTCTGTATGTCTGCCTGTCTGTATGTCTGCCTGTCTGTATATCTGCCTGTCTGTATATCTGCCTGTCTGTATGTCTGCCTGTCTGTATGTCTGCCTGTCTGTATATCTGCCTGTCTGTATGTCTGCCTGTCTGTCTGTCTGTCTGTCTGTATGTCTGCCTGTCTGTATGTCTGCCTGTCTGCCTGTCTGTATATCTGCCTGTCTGTATGTCTGTCTGCCTGTCTGTATGTCTGTATATCTGCCTGTCTGTATATCTGCCTGTCTGTATGTCTGCCCGTCTGTATGTCTGCCTGTCTGTATGTCTGCCTGTCTGTATGTCTGTCTCCAGAACCTTTGACATCTGTGCCTTCATGCTCTGTCAGGCAGAAATGCTGATTTAAAGTGAAACCACTCCACCACATAACCCTCTCTCACTGTTTTGTGTTGTGGTGACATTACTGTGTTTATCATCACTGGGTAGATTAGGGAACTGAAGTTTCCAGAGCAAACTGGACTGACGTGTGGGCTCCTGTACAGTTGTAGATCTTGCTCTGTGTTGCAGTTTTTGTATGGGCTTAGCTGGGCAGTGATTGAGGGATGTTTTTTCAGCGCTCAATTAAAGAGACACTCGTACAATGACCACTGTGTTACAACCGCCAACA
The DNA here is from genome assembly GCA_029814645.1 of Fowleria isostigma. Lineage (NCBI taxonomy): Eukaryota > Metazoa > Chordata > Actinopteri > Kurtiformes > Apogonidae > Fowleria > Fowleria isostigma. The sequence goes on from JAPTGZ010000019.1 coordinate 35,227,714, forward strand.
GTTCCAGGCACACTATTGTCTGTCGCAGAAAAAAGTTGCACTGGCCACAGACAGATAAGTGTGTGGACGGTTATCTCACCATAAATTGGCAGTTGAGGAGGCTGAAATTATTACTAAGCTGATCTCAGGCAGGGTTTTACTTGTTGTTTTTTTTGTTTTGTTTAGTTTTTTTCATAACTGATGTTTGAAACTAGAAGAACCTTAAACAGTCCACCATGAGTGTCCTCCTGCTGTGTTTTACATTAGTGAGTAATTTGTGAATATCTGTGTGCAGATACTACAAGGCTCCATTACTGCTGGATAAAACGCCACTCCCCAGCTGATTCACAATCCAAACAATTACTGTCCACTCCTTTCCTCCTTCGCTGCACCTGTCCACATAGAAGCTCAACACATTTTCAGCTATACCCAAGCAAAGGAAATGCTGATCCTTTTCCTGTTGAGTTCAACCGTGAAGGATCCATTCTGTTAAAGAGGAAAGGGGGTTGTTGTTTAAGGAGGATATGACAAGTGATGTCTGTGGAGTAACGGCCTGTTGTTTGGCTCCTGAAAATGTCTCTGGTGAAGGCAGATATATCTCACAGATCAGACCATCTTCATCTGTTTGGCAGCAGAGGTCTGTGTGTGACTCATACTCCAGTTGATCGTATGTGTAAAGGCATAAATATTAACTGAGAGACCGTGCTGGAGAATAACACTGACTCATTTATTTGTGAATGAGACGACGTAACGACAGTGGTGTCTGACGCTGTCATGCAGACATGTTCTTCCTGCAGGTTCAACTCCGTGTGCTGTAACTTATGACCTCAGCTAAATACTTATATCTTTTGTTTATCTGAACAGTGATTTACTGTCATATTTATCTGCCACATGTGTGAAGTCATGGTCAACTGTAACAACATTGTTTTTATATGTACAATTTTTGTCTTTATCAACAGCTTTCCAGTGGAAATCCCATCTATGACAAATATTATAGACAGGTATGAAAACCTCCCTGCATGTTTCCTTTATTTCTGTATTTTAAACCTAGATGCTTTTTTTAATGTATTTATTTTAAACAATGCTAAGTAAATTGAGCAGAATTAAAACGATACATTTCAATTACAGAGCCATTATTCAACCTGGTTTCCTCTTCTTAGTTGTGAGGATGTGTTTTTCACAATTTCTTGAGTTTTCAGAATTCCCTTTCAACAATTACTCAAGAAAATAATTTCCAAAATAAAAATGGTAGATTGTGTTAAATACTAAGAAGTTTCACCCCAGCTCAGTAGGATTTTTTGCTTAAGAGTGGAGACTAAAACCACATGAAACCTGGTGAAAACACGTCCTCTTGTCGGTTAAGATGACTGAGGCCTTCCAGTGGGTTCTGCAGCCGTGTTAATATGTAAACTGGAGTGTGGCATAGATTTCTTGTCTGTGCTATCAGTGTCAGTGTGTGTCCAGTAAAGGAAGAACCTCTATGAATTAGTAATGTTGCCTTTGCCCAACATGTCAGGGGAGCTCAGTGAAGGCCTCATCAAACAGATGCCACACAGGCTCGTAGACTGAGAAAGTAGCTTTGGTTTATTGTCAGTATTGATTTAAGTGACTCAGAGAAAACCCCTCGGCTCCAGATCAGGTCGCACTGATTTCACTTGGCCTTTGTTTCACTCTCATTTGTAATTAGCAAGGAAATACGTGTAAGATTCTCCCTGTGTTTATTTTGTGTCATCGTGAAACAGGTGGAGCAGTATTTACAGTGTTTGTATCCTAAATAGAGTGAGCTGTACTGATGTGTCCGTGGTGTTTTTGTGCAGGTCGATCCAACGGGCAGTGGGCGAGTGGCAGCGGCTGATGCAGCTCTGTTTCTAAAGAGGTCAGGTTTGGCCGACCTGGTCCTGGGGAAGGTGAGCTCAGCTGTTGTATTTTGTTGTATATTTGTGCATTTATGATGGTAGAAATATCTGCGTAAACTGTTTGTGTGTGTGTAGATCTGGGATTTGGCCGACTCGGAACGTAAAGGCTCTCTCAACAAACAGGTATTTGATGATTGTGAAGGACACCATTCAAAGACACCATGTGCATGTTACCATTAGGTTTAATACCACTGTTCCTCTGCTCCCTCCAGCAATTCTTTATAGCTTTGCGATTGGTGGCCTGTGCTCAGAATGGCCTGGAGGTGGCACTCAAGAGCCTTAATGTGGCTGTTCCTCCCCCCAAATTTGTGAGTCTGCTGTTGTACAATACTCAGTACAGGATGTGAAATGTTGTAGATGCAGGGGTATCACTGTGAAGAAGGCTAAATGGTGCTGCTTAAGGCCAGACACTACAGGTGAATCGGGTAAAATAATAGATATCACCATGAAACTTCCTCACTTCATTACTTACACAAGTATTAAAAAAAACATATTACAAGCTTTTGAAATTTGTATGTTTTATTATGCAAATTATGTATTATCTCATTAAATATGTGCCTTTTGCATATTTTTTTGGTAGATACATCTGAACATATGATAAAGCCAAGTGCAAAATTCTTTTTTTCATTATGTTTACACACGAGATGAAAAAAAAATACAGAGGGATTTCAGGATATCTGCTTTCATTACCTAACAAATCAGAATATACTGTTCATAGCCTTAAAAAAGTAGATTTTTACCACATTTTTAAAATTTTAAACTGTCACATAAATTAGGCCAGCAATGATTCATGAACACATCCCTCAGTGAATAGCTCCAGAATACTGGTACATGTATAAGTGTAAAGTTTGGTGTACGTAGGTGATACCGGTCATGACAGACAAACAGACGAAACTCAGCATGTCGCGTTGGTATGCTAACTCCTTGGTAAATTTGGGAGAAACTTACTGCCGCAAGTAAACAAACTGTGATAAGGTAAACATTTGAATGTATATGTGTAAGCGGTGGTGTCGGACTCTGCGTTGTGTTGAAATGATGACGGTCAAACATAATCACCTTTGGAGGCCGTCTCCATTTATTTAGTCCGGTCCTGACAACGGCAGCACAAATACGAGAAAAAGCCTCCGGTCAGTCCGGTTCATACATGTACCCCTCTTGGAGGAATCCAGAAACAACAGGAAAGAGGTAAAGGCGTGAAAACGTCAAATATACAGGGCGGTGTCACATTAAAACCCACTGGTGGGGTACAGAGTCAAATGAATAGTTCCACACACTGACCCGTCCAGACCTGTCAGATATGAACACAACTGAAGGAAAAGAAACAGATTTTGTGTAATTATAGCAAAATACAATATTTATGTACCAAAATGTTGCTTAGTATTTGACCTTGTTACATATTTTCAGAATTTTTTTTAATAGCAAGCTTGAAAGAACACACTGAAGGAGTAAATTAACCCAAAATATCAAAACTGATCACTGCATGAAAAATCAGTGTTTTTGCCTGATGTGTCTTGCCTTAATTTGTCCTAATATTACAAGTGTTGGTTTTTAGCAAAGAAATGTACAAATGTTTAAAGTTGTTTTTGACATTTATTGACCTGAACATATTGAGGTGATTACATTCTTATCGTTTATTTCCAGCATGACACAAGCAGTCCGTTGTTAGCGGGAGGAGTAGCAGCTGATATTCCCTGGGTCGTCAAGGTGAGGCCTTTGTGTTTTGTTTTGGGTTTTATTGAACCTGTGCTACCTGTACATTAACTTCTCCACATGAAGTCGGTTCTCAATGAAAGTAGTGTGTCAAGAATGGCTGGAAGAACATAATATGTTAGATGCATATGTGCACACATGGAACAGTGCATTAAAAGTGATGAAAGACATTTGGTGGGTACCGATAAAAGGACCAAACTAATACCCATCCCTGCACTAAGAACAGTTCACCAATACAGAACCCTCTGGGGATCTGACAGGAGGTGAGTGGGTTTTTTACTGCTATACATGACCCACCTAAAACCATAAATGTCATTGTAAGGGTTAACTGTAATGAGAGGATTGTTGTTGTTCAGTCCTTTCTTATAGGACACTGAAAGCCTTAAGGGGTTTTTAAACTAACTGCAGTTTCCAGGCATGAAGAGCACCCCTTGTATTAAATTATTTGTTAGAAGAAGCCGTTTTGGGAGGCGTGTGTGTGTGTGTGTGTGTGTGTGTGTGTTAGTGTGTGTGTGTGTGTGTGTGTGTGACAGAAGCATACAGCGGACGCTCACTGAAGGGCAGCGGGGCCACACCCCTCTAGTCACGCCGATACAGGGACATTGATAGTCATGTTAAATACAGGTATCATGATGTAGAGCTACATTCACTTTGGTTCTGGACACAAATGGGTCTCAAACTGGCAGAATAAAAACATCTAAGGTTCATTTCTGTTTTTGTGTGTAAGCCCAAATGAAAATGCAAAGAAAAGTTTGTAAATGTCGCCTGGTTCTGGGTAGAGGATCGATTAAAACTGAACAACCTCGACAGATTCAGTATCAGAACAAGTCCAAGCATGTGCCTCGACAGTAAAAGGGAATCAGTTGTGTTCATTTGTGTTTATCTTTTTAGTTTGTTAATGACTACTGTTTTTGAAAACTACTTGTAGCTGAGATTAATTCATTAATTCCCTCATTTCCAGTAGAAACTATTCCGTGAAGGTTTGTCAAACATGTTGGTTTTAAGAAAATGTACTATGTAATTTGCAAATTTTGGTCATAAAAACAACAAATTGGGAACCCCTGATGTAGAGTAATCTCAGATACTGTATTTTTCGGACTATAAGTCACACTTTTTTTCATAGTTTGGCTGGTCCTGTGACTTATACTCTGGTGTGACTTATAGTCCAAAAAATACGGTAACTGACTTTATCAAGATGATACAGAAGGAAGTGATTTACTCAGATTTACCGGCATGGATATGCCTAGTGACAGTCATTTCATATAATTCAATTCAATCCCTTGTTATTGTACGTCATGAGTGGTCCTTCATGATGTCATTCCCTCCTCACAGGGCTTGATCTTTCAATATATACATTTAAAGTGTGTAAAAAATCAAGTCATTGAACATTTATTAGTACTGACAATCAAAAGTTAGAAGCAAGTGTTTGCATTTACATCTTAGTTTAAATATGTTATTTGTTACTTCAATTAGAAATGCAATACTGAGTAAAACTTTTGATCCAACATTAGGTTTATTAAAGTTTATTAAAGTTGTAATGTCCACACATTTGCATTTGTCAGTGTCTGTGTTAGAGTCAGTCTGGACGTCAGATGTTTCTAAGTGTTTATGCTGCTTCTTGATATGGGGTCAGAGGTCTTATTAAATAGTGACTTTAACCTTTACAACACATTTAGTTTAGTTTTTGTGTATTTTTGAAGGCTGTGCACATTTCCTGTAATTTCATCTTGTATCTAAAGAAAAGAGAAATAAAAATGTATGATCATTTCAACCCTGCATGTTTTAAAAAAAAATATTTACTCATGTTTCTAATGTTTGTTATGAGTACAGTCGAGATGATCGCAAACTTTTTGTTGTGCTTTTTGCAGCCGGAGGAGAAAATGAAGTTTGATTCCATCTTTGACAGTTTGGGTCCAGTCGGGGGGATGCTAACAGGAGACAAAGTGAAGCCCGTCCTGTTGAACTCCAAACTGCCAGTTGACATCCTGGGCAGGGTACGGTCACAACTACTCTAAACGGACAAATGAACAGAGAAAATAAGTGTCAAAAGTGACAGATTACAAATGGAGACTGTGAGATATGTCATATTTAACACTCTAAATATCACCAAATGAAACCACACAATGCAGAGAATAAGAAAGAAGGTGCAGAAAATGATAGCAGAGAAGTGTGACTACTACTGACGCAGCTCTGTCAAGTACATACAGTCTACTTGTATGTGTCACGGTTTCATAAAGGGTTAACAATAATGTCTGTGTTGAAGGTGTGGGAGCTCAGTGATCTCGACAGGGACGGCATGTTGGACAAGGATGAATTCTCTGTGGTAAGAAATGAGGAAATATTACAGAGAGAGAGAAACACACTGGCCCCACTTGGATTCTGTCGTTATTTTCAGTGTTTGCTGTTTCTGTATTCATATTATATTTTTCTGTTCATGGTGTTTGTATAATAAATTATCAGATGAGAACAGGAATGAAATGCAAATACTTGTCCCTAAGTAGTGGGTTCAGGTAATTAATACTTTAAATGAGTACAGTGTTCAGCATAAATGAGTCCACCCCAACAGATTTGTCCCAAAACCTTTAGTTTTCTTTGAGCATCAACATTTTCTATGGGATACGATACAGCAAAGCATGTTCTCCGTTAAGGAAACGTTCTGTAAACCTCAATTTTGTCCAGATTTTTTGAAATTGTGCTTAAGTTCATTGAGATATTGATTAAAATGTTACTTTTCAGAGAAGGTGTACTCATTTATGGTGAGCACTGTATTTGTTTTCCTTTTAATTTCTAGACTTTTTTCCATAAATATCACTTCTTTCTAGTGCTTACATTTTCCAACAGTTTCTTTAGTTTTTTTTATGCATTGTAGTTGTTTTATTCAGCATGTGTTTGCACTGTTTTACAATATTTAGATTTCTACTAAATGGACTGAACATTAATGCAGAAAAAAAGACAAACCCTTTGTGTATCCATTGGCTCATATTACACAAGGAACCACAGCATAATAACATAAAAACAGTTTTAAATATCTAACAAATCAAAAACGTTGTAAAGGGCCACTGGGTCACGGAGGGAAGATAACGTTTTCATAATGTCATCGTCTTGTTTTTGGTACTGTTACTGACCCTAAAAACTGATTTACACTTTGGAATGAAGTTAATAATCATTATTTTCAGTCTGTTGTTTGAGTTGATTTGAAGTTAAAATGGTTGATATTTTCCATCTAATATTAATAAGATGCAGGGTTCTATTATCTGTGCACAGAAACAGCTGGTAAAAAGGAACTTTAGTACTTGGACGTTACAGATCCTGGGCCATTTTACTGTCATAAATAAGGTGGATCAGTGCTTTTACTTTTTTAAGATTAGTATTTGAACTTGTGCATGAGTCCTACAAACTCAGACTGATCTCCACACTTCTCGGTTCATTAGCTTCTTTAAACGGATCTGGACCCTCATGGTGGTTCTGGAATATCTGGCTTGTTTGGCTGCATCTTGTGCAGTGCTGAGCTCCGGATCAGGGGTGGCCGTGGGGCGGCTGTGGTTCAGGATCTAGAACAGGTCGTCCAATACCTAAAGGGTTGGCGGTCCGAATCCACGCTTCTGTCAGTCTGTAGATACAAAATGTAGTTTACCACCATCAGAGTGACAATGTGAGAGCGAATGAACGATGGATCAATAATCTAAAGCACTTTGGGTGCCTTGAAAAGCATTATAGAAACCTAATCCATCATTATTATTATTATTATTTTTATTATTATTATTATTATTATTATTTTCATTTGTAGTACATCCCCCCACCCCGGATGAAGGATGACACTTTACTGGTGATTTTTTAGATTCAATGGCAGTAAATCCTCAAATCAACCATAAGAGCTGAAGTAACACACACACAAAAAAAAAAAAGATGTGTAACTACAAAGAACGTACATTCCATCTTAGTACAACAACTATGGCATTAGTTTAATTGAAACGTAACAATAAACGTTCATTCAGACATAAATGATAAATAAATCAACTAGTGTGAGACACAAAGTATTAAATTTCATTACTTAACAGAACTCAAATATACCTTGTGCCTCTCCAGAGGGGCAGCGAATACAAAATCCATTTAACCGACTCTGTACCAAACTTGTTTTGCCTTTTTACCGGTTCTTTGACAGCTCACATTAGGAGGAAGTTACCTTTCAAAGTAAACGATCGCTATATCCAAACCGGAAGTTACCGTTTTTTATGGTCAAAATAAAAACAAAAAATAACTGCATAAAGTACAATATACTAAGATGTAATTACAGAAATGAATTTAGCATTTGTACTTAAGGTTATTTACATCATTATTATTATTAATAACAGTGAATTTTCAAAATAGTCTGAAGAGAGAACATGTAAGACGCATGTAGTGGTATTAAAATAAATAAATCTTTGCCAGAGTAAGTTGTTCTGAATGACAAAAGTTGTTTGGTTGTGCCCAGATGGTGGAAGACAGAGAATGATAATCCTGTCACTGTGCAGCAGATACATTTACCTAGACTTCATATGCATCCAGGAACAGATTTTTTAAAAGTTTCTATTCACTGTTTTTCATTTGTTTTTTCTGCTCATGTAATGAATCCCGCGTGGACATTGTGTGGAGGGTTTTGTCTGAAGACTGACCTCAGGTTGGTTTATGGGAACCGTCTGTATTATTCTATTATTGATGTGTTGTTGTGTCGTGCCCTCCTCAGGCCATGTATCTGGTGTACAGAGCTCTGGAGGGGGAGCCCGTCCCCATGTCCCTACCGCCTCCCCTGGTTCCGTCCTCCAAGAGGAAAAAGCCCTCAGTGCCTCCCGTGATGCCCCTGCTACCATCGCCCCCCTCCGTCAAAGACAGTCGCTCCTCCCACGCCGGCTCTAAGACCATGCCCCACCCCCCTAAACCTGCCCCAGCTCCTGTCCCAACACCACCGTCCATCCCTGTGAGTAGAGGACCTCCACCCCCCCACCCCCACACAGTACCCAACCAAACCTTGTGCTTTGTGTTTTCACTGTTACAACGTAGCGGTAGAGACAGACAGATAAGATGATTTCAAACTGGCTGGTTCAGTGTGTGTTTCAAAAGAACAAGACAAAAGAGAGGGTGAGTGCGGAGGTAGGTGGGCTTTGACTGGTGTTTCCTGAGCTGCAGGGTCGACTGAAATCCACCTACATTTACACAAACACACTAACAGACAAGTGTCTTTTATGACTTGTCCTCTTCAGTGGGTGGTGTCTCCAGCAGACAAAGCTAAATACGATGAGCTGTTCAACAAGACCGACGGGGACGTGGACGGACTGGTGTCTGGACCTGAAGTCAGAGACATTTTCCTCAAGACCGGGCTTCCATCAGCCACACTCGCTCGCATCTGGTACGTAGGAAGATCCCGTCTGCTCCGTCTGTCTGCCTTCGATGCTCGGCTGTAACACACTTGGACTCGGTTTTGTAATTTAGTGTGGAGTGCGACCGCGTGGTTATGTCACACATCCAGGACGGTGCACAAGTCACTTTGCTGTTGCTGCTCTTTGCTGGGTTGTAATGAGCATAACATTTGTAATTTTCTATGAGTATATTCAAAGACATCAAGAGAATACAGGGAATTATTCAAGTTTTTAAAAACACACAAAAATCATATTTAAATGGCTTCTATTGTCAAGATGATTATTTAGTGTATTCACCATTTCATGTTCAAAAGGAGCCCAGTAAATCTTACCTAGTGTATCCAGGTCACAGGAAACGTGTCTCATGTCTTTTGTCTGTAGAAACCTAATTTCGATGGCATTTCGGCTTTAAATGCTGTTTGCGTGTTTCCTGTTTATTCGGGTTGAGTCTCGGCTGAGAAATGCTTTTGTGTGTTTAGAATATTGAATGAATGAATGATTCTTTAATGACCATATTATTATGGTCTATATATTACTAATTTACAAACCAAGTGATGGCCTCAGACGTGTTCACAGAACTGTAGATGAATGACAGCTCTTCAGTTCTGCTATTTTCTTTACATACAAAAATGAATTCAGTATTTCCATTGTAGATGATGAATCCAAATCTCCTCCAGTCTCATTTTGTAGAACACTTATTTTAAATAGATTATTTTTTTTCCCACACATTTGAGGGAAATTTGGCCATCTCTTGGCCCCTTTTCTTTTTGTACCAAATCAGTTTCCATCTGGAATGAGCTGTTTTAAGTCCTGTATGTAATGCATTTTTCAAACTGCTTTACCTCATTATTACGTCTAAGTTGTACTTCTCTTAACTAGGGCTGTATGATCCATAAAGTCATTTTGGGATTTCTGTTTTGGACAATGTTGAAATTCAAGTTAATTTTGTTTTTATGAAAACACACAGATCAAAGACCATTTTGAAGTGTATAAAGTTTTTCCAACTCAAACATACCATCTTAAAGTAACGTTAAAAATAAAAGAACAAGAACTTTTTGAATATGTGTTTGACCTAAACTTTGCGATTTGTTGTGTAGGAGATGTCACTGAATAAACGCCATCAGCAGACACATACTGGATCAATAAGTGATCCTCTTCTATTGCATAACTGCACCGGCTGACTTTGATAGGGATTCGATTAACTGTGCAGCTTCCAATGTTTGTTTTCGAGTTGGTGGAAAGGAAAAAGCTTCAATAGTGGAAATGAAAACCAATTCAGCATAATAAGTTGTAACATGTGACAGATGTTGACTTAACTATCAGCTGTAACTGTCATGTACCATGTATTATTGGAGCAGCACCAGAGCGGACTTCATCTGACCTCCACAACAGACTTTCACACCATATTGATCTGTATCTTCACATGTGTGTTGAGCGTCTGCCATGTTGTGACTGTCCTGTGCGTTTATTTCAATAACTACTGAACATGGCACCGTGTCAGGAAACCAGACTCAGCCTGAGGTGAAAATCATTGGCCTCTTATGTAAAAGCTCACGTCCGTCTGTGCTCACAGGGAGCTTTGTGACATTGGAGACATCGGGAAACTGACCCGAGAGCAGTTTGCTTTGGCTCTTCATCTAATCCATCAGAAGCTGACGAAAGGCCTGGACCCTCCGCAGAGCCTCTCCCCAGAGATGATCCCCCCCTCCGACAGGCAAAATATAAAACAGGTGGGTCACACCGGGCAGCCGGCAAATCCACAAATAAATATGGATTGGATATGCATCGCAAATAATTATGAGAGCAGCAACAGGAACAACACCAGTCCTTGAAGAATGATACAAATAGAGGCAGAATTAAAGGTTTTATGAAGTATTTATTGACCAATCCTGACAGATTTAGAGTATATGTACATGCACTCTATTTTCCACATCACTGCAAATCTGAATGTACTCTGAGCATGAATTAAGGCTGTAATCAGTGGAATCCACTGATATTATTCTATTCCATGAGGATTCATTTGGTGTGGATATGTATACAGCACGTTGGGAATACGAGTGTCATCTGTAGATTTGGTGCCGGGTTGTTTTATAGTCTGTTTACTCTCATTTGGGCGACAGACAAAGACCCTCTGTGTTTTCACCGATCTTATGTCTTTTATTACCAAGCACAAAAATGTACCTCATATTCTTGTTGATTTTATATGTTGTTTGAATCTATGTCATTCATAGCCTGATGTGGAGTCATTAGTGCAGAGCTTCATCTACCATCGTGCCTTTACCTGTACATTTAACATTTTTACTGCTCTTCATCTCCAGAACAATGCAGCCAACCTGGCAGCTGACTTCTCTGCCATCAAAGAGCTGGATTCTCTCAGTAATGAGATCGTGGAACTACAAAGGTGAGGTTTATTCTGAAAGTCATAAAAAGAGCTGTAAGCCATTGTTTTTGTTGGAGGTTTAACCTGTTATTAAGAGGAAGGATGGCTCTGTAGTATAACATGTAGCACCGTGGTTCTCACTTTTTACAGTGGACCATCCCCTGAAATGTACTTTTTTTTAGTACCCCAACTCTCACTGCAGCATTTCTGATTGAAAAAAGTTAGGCAAAGTTAGTCCCTGTGTCAAAGGAGTCTGTTTATAGATGATATTTATTTTTAAAGTAAATTCTGTGTGCGAAGTATAAACTGAAAAGTACCCTCTTTCATTGATTAGAAAAATAAATAAATTGGTCATTAATTAATACTTTAACCTTTCATGAACAAAAAATAATTACTTATCTACACAAAAATCTAGTCATTTTGAATAATATAAAATAGAAATGTTCTTAAAATGTTACCAAAGCTTAAACAAGATGATTGTCAATAAAACTATTATATGAATGTATTTATTGTGTTTTATATTTCAGCATCAATTCTCATTATTTATTTTGTATTCGGGACTTGATGACTTAATGTATTTATCCAAAAAAAATTCAAGTACCCCCTGGGCTTCTTCCAAGTACCCTTTGGGGTACATGTCCTCCACTTTGGGACCCCTGATGTCGGACACACGTTCATACAGACTGATTTTGAAATGTGTCTTCACAAAATCATGACTGCCAAATGACTCAAACCCCACAGAAAGTTTTTAAGGTAGAATCCTTTCCTGTCTGCCTCACTGCATTTGTAGACAATGTAAATCAGTCAGTCTACCTTAAATGTGTGTATGACAGCTTTGAGCATTACATTTGTTTTTATTGGCACTCTTGAATGACTTAAGAGATGATTAAGTAATGTTTGAATCTTCAAACACTCAAATTATGTGAGATTATGTGAAGTGTAGATATTCAATATCTAAAATAAAAAAGTTTATCTAAGATTTAAAAAAAAAAAAAAAAAAGTGCTGTTTTGCACTTGGGAACCTGTAATATATCTGTAGAAAAGTTAATATGACATAAACAGAAGACCCTTTAATCCATCTCTGACAAAGACCGTGGACAAATGTGTTCCACATCACTTCCTTAAGTGCTCTGAGTGTGTTCACACCTTTCATCAGAGCTGAAAACTTCAGTCCAGTTTGAGTGGGTGGATGGTAATGCCAGGTCAGAACAGGCTTTATTAATGGATATACGATAGAGAGGAGAGGAAAGGAAAGAAGTGGGAAAAGTAAAGGTTTGTACAATATAAACACTCAGATAAAGCAATGTTTGTCCGCATATCCACCGAGCAGTTAGCCGGTGATTTACAGAAAGAATTAACCTTTGACAATAAGTGATTGTGTTGGAAAAGATAAACACTCTCTGATGGCAACAAAGGTCACTTGACAGTGTTGATATTAAACAGTAAAAGTCTTTCATCAGATATTACATAAGTATTCAAGATCACTTACACCCAGGCGCAGCAGCTTCAAGGAAAATAAATAACGGTTTCTATTTTTGTTGTGAGTTATCAAACAGCAGATGGTGTTAGTTTCTATCTGCTGTCTGATAAACAGAATTTGCGATATAGTCTTAACAGTATTTTTTATTAACCTCATCCAGTTTATTCAAGTAAAAGCCTTTATACTCTGTTTCTTAGTCTGACAGTGGAGAGACCTAAAACATTTCAGTACTTCTAACAGGATATGTTTGATTTCAAGTTTTTATGGCAAGAAATAATCATAAGTTATGGATTTATTTCAACACTTTCTTGAATTTAGGTTTCTTACTAATGAAAGCTGAGAGCAGGAAGTAAGAAAGCAGCCCCTCCCCCCCCCACGGTGTGATACACCTGCCAGACAGATGTGTGCACAGTACATGACAGCTGTTCACGGTAGAAGGAGGAGATGAGAGGAAGAGAAGTGGGAAGTGGAGCTGGTCTTCAGCCCATTCAGAGGTGGAGGAAAGGCTTGAAAACATGATTCATGTTTGTCAGTGCTGCAGAAAGTGGCAGCAGCCATCTGCTCGCTGAGGATGATGGGTAAGAAGAAAACAGGAGCAAAACGCCGCTTGACTTGACTTAGTTTGATGATGAAAGATCTATCAAGGGAACTGTGCATCTTGATGTGAGAGCGTAAAAATAGATGCTGTGGTTGAATGTTGTTCTGGACTATTTTTGGTCACTGTTGAAACTGAGCGAGATACGAAAGAATCCACTGGGGGGGGGGGGTTGTCAACAAGAGCAATTATGTCTCACCATAGTTTTAATCATAACACAGTTCTTTTGTTAGGGGGTAATTATTTCCTAAATCTACAGTTCAAATCAGACCCACAAAGTTTTTTGGTAACTTTTTTTGTACAAATGATTTGTCGTACATTGGTAAAGAATATTGTGTTGAAAATATAAACTGAAATCCAACATATAATTTAGAAATAGAAAAGGTTGCGCTTAACTTTTCTGGTTGCATCTATTTTATATTGATTGTGTTAGATCTTTAAAATTCTGTTTTATGTGTCTTGTATGGCTTTTTCATTTTGATGGTTCAGTGTTGTTTGTTTATTTAAGCCAAATGAAATCACCAAATCTGAGATGTTGTTGTGTCATGTCATGATTCATGTTAAGTTCCTTTTGTTATGTTTGTTGTGTGAGATATTTATTGATAAATACACATGAGATCATCTTTTCTATTTACTCCATTTAGGCTGAAATCAGTTTTGAACTTGGGAGTGATGGATTCCTAACCCCCTCCCCCAAAAAGCATTAAAACTGAAGTATTGTGAAAATAGAAGACCTACTACAGACATTTGTTTTCAATGTTTTCAGAATTAAAGATATTTAAAGTGCAGATCTATTTAAGTAAAATAAAGTAGTTGTATGCCCTGCTTTTGGATTTTAATAACAAATGACCTGAAAATGGGGAGGTCCATTTACCGAGGCTCAATGATGGCAGCTTTTCCGTGGAAGCCGTTCACCTCCAAAAGATTCATCACTGTAGAGTTTAATAACACAATACAAACACGTATGGCAAAAGTACTTTTCCATCTACTCTCTTTCCTTGTCTGCCTGGGTGGATGAAAAGCGAAGGAGAGAGGATGAGCATACAGGAAGTGCAAATGATGGATGCTGTAGGTTGGCTCATCATCACTCGTCCCTCCTCCCTCTCTTCCTCGCTCTGTCCTTAAGGCGGCCATCTGCTTCTCGCTCCTCTTATCCCACACATCCGACTGAGTCGAGCACATGCTCGCATCCACCACCGACACCGGCCTGACGCATCTGCAGCCTCGTTCTCCAAGAACACAACGACTTCACACAGACACACACCTGACTTCACCCACAGGCGTTACCGCTGTGAAGTTCTGGTGTCGGGACGGGGATCATGGGTATTCAGGGAGACGAGGTGGTGGTGGTTCAGGGTAGAGATGGCGTGGTGGGAAGCTGGCTGGGCGTGGTGGGTTTGGGAGGTCTGGGTCTACCTACTCTGGCCTGGGTCGCTAAACACTCCTGTCTGTTGTGCTGGACCCCCAGGGAGAAGAGCTCTGTGGAAGAGGAGATCAAAGAGAAAGAGGAGGCCATCAGACAGAGGAGCAGCGAAGTCCAGGTAAGACCTGGATGTGAGTGGACGTCTGTGAGTGGACGTCTGTGAGTGGACGTCTGCGAGTGGACGTCTGCGTCTGTGTGTGGACGTCTGTGTGGGGATGTCTGCGCGTGGACGTCTGCGTGTGGACGTCTGCGTCTGTGTGTGGACATCTGTGTGTGGACGTCTACGAGTGGATGTCTGCGAGTGGACGTCTGCGTGTGGACGTCTGCGTGTGGACGTCTGGGTGTGGACGTCTGGG
>JAPTGZ010000019.1:35302047-35312229 GCA_029814645.1 Fowleria isostigma
CAACTGGGCTATGTGCAATAGTCAAATCACACGACCTGCACTTATTTAATAAGTAAAATGTGTCACAATGTAATTATTGCAAATGAGGCATTGTGATGCTGCAGGAGAGAATATGAGAATATAATCTTTGAACAAATGTCACATCATTATTTTTTTAATTTTTTTTTTAGTAAAAATGCAAAAAACTGTCATACAAAATTTTTGACTATAATCTAATAGCAATGTAATAACAATTACATTTAGCATTGTGTTTAGTTTATGACACTGTCAAATAAATAGTGTCCCATAGCTTGGTCTTTTTTTGGTTATTGTCAAACTTGAAGACTTTGTTTTTTTACCATAGCGTCAATGGCAGCATGTTTTCTTGTGTAATTCAGCCGTTTGAAATACTGCAGTGTCCTTACTCAAGGTCCTTAGCTGCTTAAATGAATAACAAAATGTTGCACAAGTCTGAAAATATTTTAAAAAGGTAACAGCGAAGATGGAAGGAGAGTACTGTTGCCTTTCTCTAGGCTCTCTTGGAAAACATTGGGGGCCAAAGAGGAAGAGGCACAGTGGGGCTTCGGGGCCATAAATCAGCTGCTGGTTACACAGTGTTGGCAGGGCCAGGGGCCAAGGGCCAGGCTCGGGCTGTCACTCCAGACTCCAGCCACCCACATACACATTTACACATAGTCACACATTAGACCAAGATAACACTAACTCACCAGCACTGTCCGTTATAACAGCCAGTAATTATTATTTTAAATTTACCTAAACAAATGCACATAAATTTTTAAAGATGATGTGAAAGTGGTCCAACTCTGCTCCAAAGCCTTTTCCAAAGCATCTTCTGCCACACCAAAAGAGATCACATCGGCTTTGTACCATAAGCCATCGCCTCGGAGACTTAACGCCTCATTTGGAGCTGTATTTCTCTTGATTTCATGAGCAAAAGGGAATGCTCCCATATTTCATCCAACCCCCATGAATCAGAGCTGAAGGGAACCTGAGTCTGATACAGTACACTCCTGCACCGGGAAGGGGTATTATTCTTTCCAACGCTTTTTACAAATGGATGCTTGAATTAGAAATATTTGCAAAGCTTACATTTTTTTTCACCCTGAAAATGCGACTAGAAAAACACTACGAAGAATTTGATTCAATATACCAAAAACAGGAGGAGAGTGGTTTATTTGGTTTATTTTGCTGCAGCAACAAAATATTGATTCAGCATATAATCCAGGATGAAGATGACAGGAAAAAAGCACAAGGAGAGGGAAAAGATCCAACAGGGGCTTTTAAATTATCCCGAAGTGCAGCTCAGTGTGACGTCCAGACAGCTATACTCAGTTCTTCCCACAAAAGTATTTTTGTGTGGCAGGAGTAAGGGGCGGGGGGGGAGGACGTGCCGGGTGGCGGACCCAGGCCCTGGGTCCTGACGGACGACCCGTGAGAGGTAATAAAAATATCAAAACCTCGGAGGCCCCTTAACTAAACAAAAAACACATCTGCAGTAAAGGGAACAGTAGTTCACAGTGGGAGGCTGCAATAAAGGCTGAGGAGGCTGTAAGTGCCACAGCATCCCACTTCCCACAAATTACCCCTGCGATACCGTTCATTGTTGTGAAAAAAACAGAGTTCGGCTGCTAGATGTTGCGCTTGGTGAGGGGAAACTGAACGTGACACAACACAGTGCAGTTATGATTTACTGAAGCTGAAGGGAGCTTATCAAAGGCAGATAAAGAGAGATAGCCTTAGGAATGGAGCTTAATGTATTACACATGGCTCCCAGAGGCCTTTATCTGCTGTTTGACCTGGCTGGCCTGATAACAGTTTCATAGTAATGAGCCATCATCCTCAGACGTTTTGTCCCGCTTTCTTTGCAGCGTGCGTTTTTGGGGAATGTGTCAGGGTAAGGCTACGAGGGCGTTGGTGTTAAGGTTTACATGCTGTTAAGCCAGATGGACATGTATTTAGGCGGCCACTCAAATGTATTGACAGGTGCAGTGACGGGTTCCTCCAGGACAAAGAACAAGCCAGAGGTCGTGGACCGTAAGAGAAAGAGAAAGCAGGTATAGACAGAGGAAGATTAGCAGTGTACATCAAGCATGTCTGACAGCCAGTTCTTTTTGAGACTGATGACAGTTCACTACAGGTGGAACTCCAGCTACTCGAATTCACCACAGTGTAAAAATATCCACCGTGTCTCCATACAGTTAGCACCTGCACGGGATCATCCTTAAAACTGGAATTCTTGTCCACTCCCCTGAGGTTAATGTAGTTAATGTACGACTAAAACTACAGGTGAAAAAAAATCTTAACTGAAATAAAATCAACAGTGTCCTAAACCTAAAATAAAATAATAATGTAAAATGCCACACAAATTGAAATGAAATAGAATAGCAGTTAGACTAAGCTTTGCTTTCATTTTAGTTTATTAGTTTATTTTAATCTTATGCACTCCATGCGCTATACTAATTATATATACATGTACAGTGTTCAGTACTGATCATATACATCTCATAATGACACAGATATACATAGAGAAATATACATAAAGAAATATACATAGAGACATTGGTTGTAAACATTTTCTGTCATACAATAATAAAATGGCTTTGACCACGGGACCTTAAATACACAATAGTTTTGTAAAGCTTATTGAGTGTTTTGTGTTATTTCATCCTTTGTTTTTCAGCTTCTGTAAGTCAGGTGTTTCCTAATAACACCCCCAAAAAATATGACAAAATAAAAGCGACACTAGACCTAGTCAAATCCTCACAATACAATATATTTATATATATATTTAGCATGTATTTCATGATTACTTTTCATTATCATTAGACAATGCATTTGCACCCTTTTGCTGTTTATGTCTTGTTTATTTTTAGCTTATTCACTCTTTGCACAATACTTATTATATACATCTCATGTGTACACAGATATACATAGAGTTTGCTGTAAACACAATATACATAGAGTTTTACATAAACAGTAGAGAACATAAACATAGAGAAATATACAGAGACATTATGTGTACACTATATATATATAATACATGAATATATTTGACAATTCACTATTAAAGTTCGCGTACAACCCTATTAGCCTGAAAGGGAGTGAGAAGAGTTAAACCGTATTTCCTCCCACCTCCAGCCATGAAGACCATCCAGACTATGAAAATCCAGGGCATAAAATCAAAGTGTTTGAAACCATTTTATTGATAATATACACAGAGACAGAAACACACTCCAACTGCAGGGGATGGCAGCGCAGTTTAGGATTATGTAATCCAAGGTGAGGCCGAGCTCGCTGCTGCTGCATCGTGGTATGAATGAACAATAATAATAATAATAATAATAATTATTGGAATCATATGGAAAATAGATTTATCAGCAGACAAATATTAACATTTATTTTTCATTATTTGTTTTTTCTTTTCATGATGACAGGTGAGGGTCTTTCTCCTCTGACTGCACATCAATGTTATTAATGCATGAAAACAGAGAATGGAACTGAGGTCAATTTAAGATCAATTACTGCATGATTTGTTTTTTTTTTACAGAACCAAAGACAGCATGTACCACGCTCTGACCTACGCCACTATCCTAGAAATGCAGGCCATGATGACCTTTGACCCCCAGCACATTCTAGTTGCGGGAAACACCATGAAGGAGGCCCAGGCGATCTGTCAGCGGTGAGACTTCCTCATATGAAACACCTGATGAACGTGTCCAGGGCCTCTGGTTTAGATTTCCTCCTCAGTCTCTGTGAATGCTGTCACTTTGAAACTTAGCCTCAACACAAACAAAACATTCAGCTTCGAGGTCTGTCTGCACTCCGACTGCTCATTATGACACTCAGACATATGGCACGTGACATTTTAATTATCAACATCCTACTAAAACCAGTGAACATGCTGAGATCATCCAGCCCAGAGAATGTCACAACTGTCTGTGGCAGTTTATCTTGAAGCCTCTGTCACGGATCCCTCTAATGACTGTGTTTGTGTCGCTCTGATCACCAGAGCAGCTCTGACCTGAGCTCTGCTTCTGTTCAGCAGATGATTTTTGAGAACATTTGAAATGCTTACTCAGCTGTGTGTTGGTAACTTTATGCTGCAGTAGAGCTGCATTTACTGGCCTTGACTGAAATGAGGCTGAGTCACTGGTTTACAGAGAAACAAGATAACAGTGAAGATGGTGCATTCACGCTGAAACACAAGGAGACAAATCACAGCTCATTGGACATTTTGGACTAACACTGGAATATATATATCTGAGTTTTGGGGATTTTCTCTTGAAGATTTTCTGACTTTTGAAGTTGGCATTGAAGCCCTGGCAGATGGGGCCAGGCAGGCATTAGGGTTTATTAAAAACCTGTAAACATTACTCACAGCTTTGTGATGCTGGTGTCTCCCTCCTGTTGCATAATGCTTCAGCGGTGTTGGGATGTAATGATCGTAAATCTGCTGAGTCTATATCAGAGTGACATGTGGATGTTTATGAATCCATGCATTTGTTTCCATTTTGGCTCCTGTCAGTCACAGATCAGGGATGGAAAACCCTAAAATGATCTGGCCCTGGGGGAAAAAAATCACTTAAAATATACAAAAAAATCAGGTAAATACAAGTTTTCTTCTGTTTTTGAGGAAGCTTTATTCTAATATATGTGCAGTAATTGTGTAGCATGAACACTTTTAGAAGAATGTTTGTGACTAAAGGTTTGATGGACCTTGAAGTTGTCGTGTTTGAAGATATCCAAGAGGACAACAGGTCCAAGTATGAGCATGTATGTGCAACGGATTAGGAGAATAAATCACACTTTCTTCAGTATTTTCTGACAAGAATATTAATATTCAATGAAATGTCTGTTCAGATGAATAAATGGAACTGTTGTTTTATTTTTTAAAGCCTGGGATAAATGTCAATGGTTTAGTTTAGAGTTGCAACAAACTTTACTGTCACTGTTGGTGAATCTGTTGATTATTTCCTCCATTGATCGAATAATTATTTGGTCCTTGTGATGTTTCCCACAGCCTAATTTGAAATCAGATGTTAACATTAAATTATCCAATCACAGTCAAAGTCCTCAAACTGGTTTTCAAAATAGTTGATTCATTTAATAGTTGACAACTCATTAATTAGCTGTTGCATATGCGTTTAATTTTCTTAGCATTATTTCTAATTTATGCTTTTACTTTGGCTCGGGCTCCTTGTGCTAATTAATGGTTTGATCATTTTATGTTCATGACAATAAATTAAAAAATCACTCTTGTTTTTGTTTCCTTCTCATTTAGGCATCGTAAGAAGTCAAGCTTTTCCAAAAATTTCACAGAAGGTCAGTATAAAGTAACCGTGTCATCATCAGCAGTAGTTGCAGTATTTCCCTGGTTTGCGTCTTTACGTGTTAATGACAGTCGTGTGTGACGTGCATGCTTGTGTATCTGCCTATCGGTGTGTTTCCTCACATCTCTCTGCCGAGCCTCCAGCTTTGTGTGACTGAAGGTAACTGATTAACCCTCTCCTCCTCAGAGGAGCTTCATGCTGAGGTCTGTTATGCCGAGTGTCTCCTGCAGAGGGCAGCACTCACCTTCCTCCAGGTCTGGACTGAGGCACACGTACCTGCACACACTGGTCCTTTTATGTTTTCTTTAACTCTACAAATCACTCCCTTTTTTTTTCTATTTCTTCAGGATGAAAACATGATTAGTTTCATCAAAGGGGGGATCAAAGTGAGGAACAGCTACCAGACGTATAAGTAAGACCCTGACCCTCAGCTGGTCCTCACCGTCCTGTCCAAACTGGGTTCCAGACCAACATCCATAACCTGACACATAATTAACATCCATTCAAGGCCAGGTGGTAGAATGAGAGGCTTGATTCACAGCAGAATTTTGGAAGCAGCACAAATGAAGGCCTGAGGGTGATCTAATGGTAGAAACAGGAAAAAACCCCAAAATGAACAGCGTCTGTTTGGTGTTTTTAGGCTCAGTGACTCTGAGCAGAGCGATGTTCTGTGCAACATGAAGGTTACCATTTTTTTTTTTTTGTTTTGTTTTTGTATTGGTGCTATTTTAGGATCGTCTCTTTGAGGTGAAAATACGCAAATCTCAAAATGACTAATCTGTGTTTTACGCTTGACGACAACAGCTCAAGTCAGAACAAGATTCCCCGTGGCAGTGACAATATGAGTTTTACACCAAATCATGCAGCCGTAGATAAAACAATACTGACTGTCATATCACGCTGTCTTTGGGTTTATCTTTAAATTTGGGTTTAGTAGATTGTTAAAAGCTGATAGAATAATTTCTAGTTAAAAAATAACCAATAGGGGATTAATCCACCAATATGACAAAAACATGACACACTTGGAAGTTTGTATTTTTAACTGTTTAACTGGACGTCTGAGTCTAAGTAATAAATACCAATAATTAGATAATTATGAATCAGTGAATAATATTAAAGTAATGGATCAGTAAATATGAAACTGAATATTAAACCGTCAATATTCTAGGTGATTCATGTTGGATTTTATTTAAGCTGTTATTTGATTCTGATAATGATTCTGAATTTCCCTAAAAAAAAAAAAAAAAAAAACATTGGCCACTGTTAGCTCTGAAAATGATCCAGTAATACACCTCTGTCCAGTTAAGGTTTATGCTGATCGGTAGTTCCAGTTTGTTTTTATCAATATAAATCCAGTTTTTATTACAGTTTTTACTTGTTAATCATACAATGCTGCTTAATGTGATCAAGCAGGGTTTTCATACTCGTAAATGAAAAGTGTCAAAGCCTGGAAGTTCTTAGAGAGAAAAAAATATTAAATAAATAAATGAAATTAGTACCAGAGGAAAGTAAATCAGCTGTCCTCCCGCAGACTGACAGTGATAGTAATATAAGACCAACATAGTTCCAGACTGACGCTGTGGGACCGTCCCTGTTGTTTAAAGCGTACGTTCATACAAAGCTGTGGTTATCATCATATTTACCCATTCTGTAGTCTGTGGGGCTTTAGGGGTCCTCCACTGAGACCCCGACCATAATCACAGAAAATGTCCTTTTTGATATGTTAGCGATCTGTCCTGATTCCAGTCTTAAGCAAGTTTATTGAAACAGGGACAATGTCCAAAACCATCAGTCTTTACAAAAGAACAGATGATTTGACCAGATTTAACTCAGTCCTATTTTCCATCTGCAGTCCCAGGGCAGGTGATGACACAAAAACATTATAATTATAAATCTACAAGTCTAATCTACAGTTAAATCACTATCGAATTTTCTAAAAGTATATACAAAACACTAAAAATTCCCCCAATTTACAATACCTTCATCAATGCTGACACGATTGATGATCTCAAATGTACTTTTTCAAGTTTCCAGTAAAACTGTTAAGATCTGCAGATAGTTTCAGACTGTCTGGGAGCTCATTCCACTGTTTAATGGAGCCAAATCAGAAGGCACATTCTGCAAAAGCCCAGGATCTTTTTGGAATTCCACAGTTTTTATTTGCAGTGGCTCTCGTATTTTGCTCAGAACAAAGTCTGACAAAGTTCTTCAGTGGTGATGGAGCTGTATTATTAATGATTTTGAATAGATTATTGTGTAGAATTAAACTGTCAAAACTGAGCAGTTTGTACTTATCAGGATGTATGAACCCATGGGACACTTCAACCGCTCTGTGAATGTCAGTTTCTCCAGATGAAGGTTTGTCGTCTCGTAGTGCAAAAGAAGTGAATAATATTTTACAAATAGTGAGTTTGTCATCGCAGTGTTTGTTTAGTTTTAGTGTCATTTGTCATTTGTTTAGTTTTAGTGTCATTTGTCATTTGTTTAGTTTTAGTGTCATTTGTTGTGTCTGTGTTGATGTTATTGATGAAATGTCTGTGAGTCCAAACCGGTTCTGCCTGTGGACACAATGAAATGACTGGGTTCTGGAACTGTTTCCACCAGAGAGCTCCACACGGTCCTCCAGTCCACCAGCTACACCCACGGCCACAACCACGGCCATTTTGAAGGCGGGGTTAAACTGGGAGTCGGAGCCTTTAATTTAGTGAGTCCTCTGCATTCATTATCATCAGTTCTGTGCGTTGACTAATTATGTTTATATCAACCATTTTATAAATATTTATTAATAGTACTGACATAATGGATGTGTAAAAGCCACATTAAATATGATGTATTTATCGTTGAGATGACACCACCCTCAGTTCTACACCCATTCTCCTTCTGCAGATGATCTCGATGTTGCCCACACGGACGCTCAAACTCCTGGAGTTTGTCGGCTTCTCTGGTAATAAGGTGAGATTTATCAACCAATGAGAGCAGCTCATGGATGATGGGTGGATGGAGGAGGTGGAGGAGGTGGAGGAGGTGGAGGTGTTTGGTTCTACACACTAGGAACAACTGAAGCCTTTTTGTAAAACAAAATGTAAAACATGTAAAACATTAAAGCTTCTAACTACTACTATTACCACCAGTACCAGTACCAGTATTACTACTACTACTACTAATACTAATACTACCACCACCACTACTACTACTACTACTACTACTACTACTACTAATACTACTACTACTGTTACTACTACCACTACTACCTCTAATTCTACCACTTCTATTACCAGTACTACAACTACCACTACTACTACTATTACCAGTACTACAACTACCACTACTACTACTATTACCAGTACTACAACTACCACTACTACTACTACTACTACTATTACCAGTACTACAACTACCACTACCACTACTACCTCTCCTTGAGTATTACTGTTGCCACTACTGCATTCATTTAATCACAGGTACACTTATTTCTGATTGCTCATTCACTATTTTTCTGTTGCAGTAAATGAATCCACATAATGTTTTAATCATACCAGACATCTGAATTACCAGTTCTACTCATATTAAACCATTGTCTAACTGGGACATAGATCTGTCTTTGGCATATTTCCGTTCAGATTGGATGTTAAACCGTGTTCTGGTAGACGAGCAGACGCTGCCTCCCCACATACACCCTGATCCAGAACAGTGTTTCAGATCCTGCATCTGTACACTCATGTGTGTGTGTGTGTTTGTGTTTGCAGGAGTTCGGTCTACAGCAGCTTCAGGAGGGTTCTGCAGAAAGTACCTTCAGGTCCTTCCTGTGTAACATGCTTTTACTATGTTATCACACCTTTATGAGCTTCATATTAGGTGAGAAACACCAACACATCTGCATGTGGATGCATCTGGACACAAACACAACCACCTTATTAATGCGCTGCTGGTTTTTTTTCTTTTTCTTCTAGGAACTGGAGAAGGAGACGTGGATGATGCAGAGAAACTGCTGCAGCCATATCTCAAAAAATATCCGAAGGTTTGCTTCCATGAAACATATTTATCAGTTTGTTTGGATACTGACAAATGTACAAAGAAAAGAATTTCAGTGTTTTCACTGAGCGTGCATTTTGTCATTACCAAAAAGCTCAGATTGTGATGCTTGCGACACACTTATGCCATGTTGACCGCTGTGTTTGTGCACATTTCCTTTTTATGACACTTTTCAGTCATTTGGGAACTGAAGGTTCTCATTGTTGTACCAGTCATATTTTTTCTACTGCCGTTGTTTACACAGATTGAGCTGCTTAACGCTCTGCCATAGACAGATCTGTTTTTCTTCTTCATTCCCTCATTCATTTAAAATATTCACTGAGACAGTAAGGATAGTATTTTTTTTTTTAATTTTTGAGACGTAGAACCTGCTGGCTGAAATGTGGACTTGCCTGACCACAGCAGAACTCCCATAATCCCCCTGTCCTTGTGTTGTATATATAGTGTTCCAGATGCAGCTGCAGGCTGTGATAAGTAACAATGATTTCCTCAAGTCCTGAGCCCGTGTCCGTGTTGATACAGTGACACTTTATCATGCGGTGCCAAAAATCACACACATTCAACAGTGTTTTTTGGTTGGTCTTAACACCATTGGTGTATGAGTGTGTGCATGAATGGGTGAATGTGAAGCTATGTATGGAAAAGCATTTATAGAACTGCAGTTCAATCACCATTTAACAGGCAGATTTCTCCTCCCGAATCCCTGAACCTTTTATCAATATAATTTGCAGTTTACAGTGAGAAATAATAATAATAATAATAATAATAATAAAAAACACAGTCATACCGGACACATTTCTGGATAGAAGACAAAAATGCC
>JAPTGZ010000019.1:35356820-35370710 GCA_029814645.1 Fowleria isostigma
TTTTTAAAAAGTCGGAATTCTGACTTTTTTCTCAGAACAATAATTTTGAAACATATTTTAAAAGTATCTACTGATCTGTAGTGTTTAATAACTTTTGAACCATATCAATAAATGGAGGTAATTCAGATAAAATACAGTTATTCACCTTTTCATGGTTATCAGATATGACCCATTTGGATGTTACCATGGAAACATTGTTGTCTTCTACAACATCCATTCACTGGTAAATGTATGTACAATATGAATATAACAGTGTAAAAACAGGGTAATATACATGAGAGAAAAAAAAGCAATAGGTATCAGTGACAGCAAATTCAAATTCAAATGTAGGGTATGTTAGTATGAACAAAATAAAAAAAACTCCTGAAAACCCAAAACTTTTTCTCAAATAACAGCTCAACATACATGACTTTTTTTCCCCCTCAGAATTCAGACTTTTTTTCCTCAAAACAATAATTAACGAAAATAATTTAAAAGAGTCAGAAATCTGAGAAAAAAGTCATAATTGCAAGATTCAAGTCATACTTCTGACTTTTTTCTCATAATAATGTAAAAAAAAATAATATTGGGCCTTTTATTTTTTTTTCCAGTGGCCCTAATCCTCTTCCGTACAAATCATTCTAAGTAAAGTTTGTGCCAAATATAAACTGAAGTGTCCTTTTTCATTGACAAGAAAAAGAAGTAAATTGGTCATAAATGAATGAACCCTTCATCAACAAAAAATAATTATGGAAAACTCCAACTCATTTTGAATATTATAAAATATAAATGTGCTTAAAACTTTATCAAAGCTTAAATTAGATGAATGACAATAAAACTATTATATTAATTTATTTATTATGTTTTATATTTCAGCATTATTTCTATTTATTTATTTTGTATTCAGTACATGATAATTTATTTAAAGTGTTTTTACAAAAAAATATCAAGTACCCCCAGGGCTTCTTCAGAATACCCCTGTAAAAGTCTGGACTACACAGTTCTAATGAGCTGCAGAGGTCAAAGGTCATTATGACCAAGACTGAAACATAGCACCATCAGCCATTCTATCATAACCTAAATACAAGAGAATCACATCAAACACATGCATGACACAGATATTTACATACGAGGAGGACTGGGTCGACTCATTAACATCACAGAAAACATCAACAACACACACACACACACACACACACACACACACACACACACACACAAATAACATCAGTATTTACATTGGACATATTTTATATGTAATAATTTTTACAACTTTGAAAATAATTTTTATTCCTCTGAAACAAATTTATTATACATGTGACCTGTAAATTCATCACATGAAGCAGAAAAAAAATGACAAAATCCACATACAATGCTCTGCAATTTTAATAAAGAAATAACTGTATTAAATTTAATGAAAACAAAATCCCACTTTTCTATAATAAATAACCAGAGCAGACCACCATACAGAACATTTGTCTTGAGTTTGTGCAGGAACCCTCAGATGGTTGAATAATCATCTCCAAACTTGGTTTTGAAACATCGGTTTTCTCATCCCACAGTTTCACCGTCGGTACAAAATGGTACTATTTAGAAATGTATTAGTCACCTGGAATGGGCGGGATGTGTTTTTACTCAACGTCTTCATTCAAACCTGTCGGTGTGGTCAGTTTTTGTCACTGTATATGACAGTGAATTCTTGTTTTGGATGCATGTTTTGCGTTCCCAGTGTGAAAGCTGCTCCAGGGTTTATTCCATAATAGCATCGGGTTTGTTAGCGCTCAAAGCCCACTGATGGACTTCCTGCTGTTTCTGTGCAGGTGGTCATAGCTGTGGTAGCCTGCTGTGCTGAGCCCAGCTCTGGCCAGGCTTGTTAAGACACAACCAGTGAAATGGGCGACGAGCCCCCAGAGGAGGCACCCACCTCCCTCTGCCCGCAGGATACAACAACTTAACAAGTTGCAGCCTGCCCTTTACTCGACTCAGTGGCTGTTAGTGGTTATGATTTGTTGTTCTTTGCTCCCTGTCTTTAGTTTTTAAACGTCATTTTCCTGCTCTGTCCTTCCTAATATTTCCTCCGTCTGCATTGCTTTGTCTTTTTTTTTCTATTTCATTGTGTGCATCCTTATTCATTGCTGTTTTCATTTTGCCCTGTTCTTGCAGTGCTCTTCAAGAGTCATTAAACCAGAACTTCCTTCTGATCATCAGTCACCGTGAGGCCCAGAGGGACTACAATCTCAACTTCCCCGGCTCCAGAACCATACAAGAGGTACAACACAGACATCCACGCACACAAAAAGTCATCAAAAGTCACTTTGTATGCACAGACACTTACAAAATACTCCTTCATGAAGTTCCACATCCATATTATTATTGCACCTGATTCAGGATTCCCATAACACCGCGTTCATTCTATTTGCTAGTCTATCTTCGCCATCGATTCATTATTCATCACAAATGATCACATTTCCGAGCACATAATTACTCTCACAGCTGCGGTCTGGTAAATCCCCCCCCTCTTTTCCTCCTCACCCCCCCTCCACTCGCTGTGTCTTTCTCCCTCTCCGTCTGTAGTCTCAGCAGTCGAGGAGCCACTTTAAATGACTGAACCTTGTTTGATCTACGCATGCAGGAGCAATGGAAAAAGACAGTGTCCATTCATTTCCGTTATCTGGAACTAAACAGTAGATTCTGCGGCCTATGAAATATTTATCGTTACTCATACTAGGCCCAGTGTGAATTACTATCACATCTCCATCTTGGTTTGAGGTTGATGAGCAGGAGAATATATGTATGCATTTGCTTGTGCATGCTGATGAGTGTCCGACTGCGTCTGTGTCAATGTTTGGCCTCATACGAGTTGAGATCAGCACTTTTCTACCTTTGCACAAAGACGAGTGTGTGCACATGTACCTGTCACACGTCCCCCACCCCCCACATGCAGAGGATGAGTTGAACAGGCATCATTTATTATTCACAGTGGGTATCCTGCTCTCACAGGTGAGAGGAAATGCACTCCCTAAAGACTGATCAGTAACAACAGAGAAGACCCACCGATCGTAACCCGCTGGTGAACTAAGGCCGTATGATTGGCCTACATATAGAGTAGGACATTCTTCTGATCATTATAGTTTTTTTAAATCCCGTATCCGATAAAATGTATGGATTAATTTCAACCGGTGCTCTGATCAGAACACACACTGTCTTGTACATCTAGTTACCAACTTAACGTAGCTGAAATATTACGGAACTGGTAGATTAAATAGATTGTATTTTCTTCAATCTGACCATAAAGTGAAAGAGTTTGGGACAGAGTGAATTAGGTGTTTCATTTTGAGGGTGCTTGAATACAAAACAATAACGACAGATGTCATTTATTATTCCATGAATGCTTTGGTTCATCTTAATGGTCAATTCTATTTCCATTGTCGTTGACACTTACAAAATATTTCAGTTCGTTTTTACTTTTAATCAACTAATAAATAAATATAAAATAATTGTCACATTCTGACCACAAATAGTCATAACTGTTTGGATTTGTCTACTCTCACTTGGGAAGAAAAATCAGCCATTAAACTTACAGAAATATTGGTTTGACATTTATCATGATAATTATTGATATGACCTGACCTGTTCTGATCATGGTAATATTTCAGATCAATAGCACTGGTAAGTCTACAAGCTGCAGGTGTGATGTGTCCCAATATTTTTGTCTATCTCATGCATCAGGTACAAACATCACTTGATGATAATATTTTAATAGTAATAACTGTTGTTCATATCAGTCGTGAATAAACCAGATCACTACCCCCTTTCATAGAGTATTTTGTATTTTTCTGTAAAGACCTCCTTCAGATATCTGAGCCATAGTGAAATACATAAATAATACATAAATAACTCTGATGTTTAATATCATACGTTGAGTGAAAATAATCACAAGATAAAAATCTCTTCTCTATTTATTTTTTGTTTTATGTTTGGTTCCAGTTGTTAATTACCAGAGATTCACTTAAATGTTCAGTTCAACAGTCACCCAGTTTTTAACACACTAAGAGATAATTAATTTCTCATACAAATAATGCAGTGATAACAATCACAAATGTGCTGTCAGTGTCAGATTGGTATGAGATGACATTGGTTGCTTAATCAATTTTTTTTCTGCTCCAAACTATCCAAATAATACTGGCCTTTAGAAATCCACCATTAGGCAATCCTAATTTTCATAATCTAAATCACAGTTTTGTCATTGAAAATGTTTGTCATTTCATTCCCTTTCTGCTCATCTACCTAGCTGTTATATTCAGATTTTTGGTGAGTACAGGCACTTTCCTCCTTTAGCAGATTAATATGACGAACCCCCCAAATTTGTTAAACTCATTTCATTTAATTTTATTTCATTTTTGTGTTCATGTACACAGATATACATAAAGAATTTGCTGTAAGCACTATATACATAGAGAATTTTACATAAACAATATGCATAGAAAAATATACATATAGACAATGGTTGTGAACATTATGTGTGCACAGTATACATAATACATGAATATATATGGCCATTCACTATTTAAATACAACCCTACTAGCCCGAAAGGGAATGAGAAGTAGAAATTTACCCCCACCCCCAGTTTCGCTGCTTAAACATGTGTGGTTGTAGTTGTATAAGAAAAATTAGCTGTAAACATGCATTAGTCCACCAAAACTAACTTGAACCCAATATTCAGGACATAAATGGACCCAATCAAGAGAAATTAACATGAATTCAACACAACAGAGTAGAAGCGCCAAAATGAGTCATTGAAACTCCTGTTAATCATTGTTCTCTGTGAAGGTTAAAGACCACAGTGGTCAAATGTTGTTGTTTTTGAGCAGAGGGGTAAACTAAATGTTTCGTGACACATGAAAGCTGCTCCTTCTAAGTTTCTTCTGCAGCTTCAGCCGTCTCCTTACGGGTGAAGATTACACCAATAATAATCAGGCTGCTCGCAGCGCTTGTAGTGGTGCTAATTGAACAGATTAGTTTAACCAACATCTGAACTGGAGGAGGCAGCCGCCCTGTTTTTCTTCCCCTCTCTCCTCCCTCGCTCTGTCCTTTTTCTCCGCCCTACATCATCCACCTCTCTCACTCTCTTCTCAGGCAGATGGTTTTGATGAGCACCCACTGTGAACCTTAAGTGTTTCTGCTGGGATTACAAACACTGGGGAGGCGTCCCTGTGGTGTGACAGGGAGGGGGGTACCATGGTTGCAGAAAAGAGGCAAAGGCCCAGTGGCTTGGTGGGGGTGCTGTAAGAGGCCATAGGGGCTGGAGAAGGGACAATGTGGCTTTAAACAGGCCTCTGTGTCACCGTCTTTCCCTTACGCATGCTTGTCTTTAGGCATCCCAAAGCCCCCTGCGGTGAAAATGAGGCCCAGAACTTTAACCTGCATAGATCTGGACTCTGTTTGCCCTATTCCCTTTACATATTTACTCTTTATTTAAGGAACAGACTTTGTCCTTTTCTTTTTTTTTATCACTGTAATGTGTTGCATATCCTATCGTTTAACTGCGACTCTTTCAAAACATTAAGTCACAGATCCAAATGCAGTTAATAAATTGAATTAGTTATGGAAGATAACCTATAGATTCATAATCACAAACTCATTTTTACAGTTTTTACATGGCAGGATATACAGAAAAAGGAAAGAGAGCGTATTTGTCTCATCATTATAGGACTTGAGAAAGCAACAAAGAAGTAACACCATATTCAGACGGCCTGACTCCCCTTTCTACTCATACTGTGTCCACTCACAGACACATATGGACTCCACTACAGAGCACCTTTCTCTCTCCATTCTCCTTTTGTCTTAGCGGCAGACTAGCTGATGGTCTCTGCTTGTGCATATCAATAGGGATAGAGTCCTGTCTTCTTGTTTGTCTTTGCCTAAGGCTCTGGCTTTGCCTTGTGGCTCTCAGAGAACTGCCCTTGCCCCTCCCTTTCTATTCCTTCATTCCCCCATCTTTCTCCCAGTGTTCCCTCTCTACTCTCTTTCTTCTCCATCTCCAGAGCGCAGGGCTGTGTAGACTCTGATTGGCTTTAACAGACAAGAGTGTGGGGTAAGTTGCTGGCTAGCTTGTCGGCTAAGCTGGAGAGCAAATGTTTGCCAGGGAAGGAGAGGGTAGAATAGGGAGAGCTGCTGGGTCCTGAGTTGTCCGTGACCAGACCAGTTGTCCTGGGGATTTCCCTCCTCTGCCCCCCCCCCCCCCGGCCTAGGCCCGGGCCCCATCTCTGCTTCGCAGCTGGGAGACATATAGGAACCAAAGACAGACTAGGGCTGCAGAGCTGAGAAAAGAAAGGTTGGATCGAAAGAGGATTCAAAGAAAGGCATCTGGTGCTTAGGGGAGGTGAAGAAAGAGAGCGAGAGCTTGTGACTGTTTAACGGAAACCTTTCCTTCTCTTTGATTTGCTTCCAGCCAGGGATTACAGGCAATTGGCATTTACAATGATTGGATCATTAATTTTTCTGTGAGCCGTATTGCCCAGCAGCTCAGCGCACCGCTAATGTTGTGTGTAACTGGCTTATGCACCCCCACTTCATCTCAGCGGTACACACATCCACAGTACAATGTTTCATATTAATACAACCTACATTTATTTAACATTTTCGTATTAAATTGTCTTCATAAAGACAAGAAGAACTTTAATATATTCTGGTGTCTCATGTTGTCATCATGAAGTGCTGCTCCTTAATTCGTCACAGCTCATTATTAAAATAATGTGCTGTTTCAAGTTAAAGGCATTTTAGCTAATATTTTCTCCTGTAAAATACAGTCACGGAAAAAATTATTAAACCATCAACAGTCTTCAAAAACAATGGATATGCAATCAAGTACTAACTCCTGTGTGATCATCTGACTAAAACAGGCAGAAAAGAAAACATGGAATGCCTAAAAGCACTGTTTTTGTCAGTACAATACTATAGATATTGATGTAAGAACTTAAGTAAGTTTTATTATTATCAGGAAAACCATGGAAAATAGCTAGAATATCAGCTCTGAAATTAAACTCTTATGAGCTATTTTTATTGTCATTATTAAATTTGTCCAAACAAATGCATCTTTAGTTGCACTAGGCATTAAAATGAACAGGAACTTGAAGAAAACATCGGGTGGTCTAAAGAATGTTTCCACTGCTGTACGTAAGTGAAAGGAGTGTTTGAATGTTGGTCTAACTCCTCAGTGAAGTGGTTGTCATGGCAGACAGGGGGCAGCATGAGACAGTATTGCTCTTCATATGATGCTGCTGTGGCCACAACATCAACACTGTAAAGCTCTGCAATGTGCTGTGCTGCTACAAAAAAAAAAAGTTTGCCGTCTTTTATTTCAAGAAGCAAAGTTGTTATTCTTCGATATAGTTGCGTTAGATTGATGACAGCGCTGCACATAACATCTTAACTGTGGTGTTGTTCAGGTGGGTGGAGCTTCAGTGGAGCTGTGGTGCAGTCAGGTTGTGTCTGCCAGGTGCCTTTTTATTGTCGGCCTCTGCGCACCCCCCCACCCCCCACCTCTCACCTTCAGTCTCTCTGTGGTGGGCGTCAGTTTGTTGTTTCTCTGATGCTTCTTTAACCTTTGACTGCAGCCTCTTCATTACTAGTGTTTATGCCTCTCCTCTCTTCCCTTTTCCCCTCTATTCATCGGCCAGCCAGCCGGTCAGTCAAATCCCTGTAGTCCGGCTGGTCAAACATAGATATTACACTCTGTAATAACACTGGCCACCCGCTCTGACCCCAGTCTGCTATCCTGGCCATAGCTCCTCTTCATAAGGGCTGGCACTGAGCAGTGTGCTGTGGGATTTACAATAGAAGGACAAAGGATGGACTGTGCCACTTATTATTGTTGTTTTATTTTTTCTCAGCTTGTTTGTTGTGTGAATTGCTTTTCTGTGCCAGGTTCAGCACAAAATATAATTTCTTTGAGGGATGAGTAACCTCAAATAGGGCCTATTTACTTCAGACGTTAAGATCTCTTGGTGAAGTACATATGCAGATGTGAAGTAGTAATATTAGAATGTTAAGGTGCGAGCACTGAGGCCAGTCGCCCCCACAGTTTTCATAGTTCATTGTTTTGCAGCTGCTTTCCTGCTTTGTGTTTGACGTTGGCTTTGACTTTGTGTTTGTAGCGTTCTTCAAGTTTCCACCTCCGTGACCAGCAGCCCTGCATATGCCCAAGGATCCATCTCTCCTCAGTTCTTTTTACAAAGACAGGATTTGACCCGTGCGGGGGGATCTTTGTACCACAATAGATAGTTTTCTCAGCATCAGTGTCCAGCCCCTGCGAGGCCTGAAGGGCAGAATTCAGCAGAATAAATGTACTAGAATCCACGGCTGCCAGCGCTCGGACGCCGACGGGGCTTTGATCACCTTCGGCCGGCGCTCATCAGGCTGGCGTTAGGGCTTTAAACCAACAACTCAGTGAGCAGTGTAACGCGGCGCTGGGTGGGACAGGCGCTGCTAACTGTTTATAAGCGGCGGATTGTTATTAAGTAATGCAGATACAAGGTCTGCGCATGAATGGGAGCAGAGAAATACTGTTCATTTCAGAGTGTGGGGCTGTTGTTGCCGGGCATTAGCTGTGGCATCTGAAGAATGCCGATAACTCTGCCTGTCTTTTTTTTTTTCGTTTTTTTTTCTCGCCTCCATTCCTTTGACTCATCTCCTTCATTCTCTGCCTGCCTCATGCTGCAGAATGGAGAGTACTCTGAGGTCATTTACAACTGATACTGAATTAACTGTAAAAAAATGAGCCATTCCATAGTGTTAATGTGTGATAAAGAGACACCAAGTGTCTGCAAAGGAAAATACAAACTGATGTTTGTTTTCTTTCACCACTGTTATGTGAGTATTAAGAGCAGTGATGTGAAGGGTCATTTAGAAATTGAGCAATAAAATCCAAAGTTCAGAAAAAGTTTCCTTTCCTAAAATTTATATAATACATTTAAACCAACACTGGACATAAATTTAGGAAGTGTTTTTAGAAGTCAGAAGGGAAATACTGTTGAGGTAATGTGTATTCATAAACATTAAATGTTAATTTTATTGATGAAATGCTTCTTTTGTTCATTGTTAATTTATACTCAGCATTAAATCAAAATTCAAATAAGTGCAGGTGTGTTCTGAGCTCTTATTAAACATTAGTATTCATTTAATTTTCAGCAGGAAGAGAAAATGCCAAGGGAGGAGTCTAAATGCGCTTGTGTTTTTGATCAGATATATCATATGTCATTTTTGATGCTTTAATGTATGATCAGACTGAACTAATGCTCCTGTTTTGTCCCACACTAACGTCCCATTTTCCCCACACTTGGCATGTTGAGATCTGGTTATCTCAGAGCCATATGTTTATTTTTTAAATTATTATTTATGTACCCATGCCCTATGGGCAGGCAAGAGTATTTGGATGATACTAAAAATAATATAATAGTTAGACGTAGTAAAAGCAGGATTCTGTCTGTCCGTCCTAGATTGTTGTCCAACCAGTTTCTCAGACTATTCACCTGAACTCTTTTCAAATTTGATACACATTTTCTTTACCACTAGGAGAGGTGCAGTGTACAGTTTAATAGTTTAATAGCCGAGTTTCAGTTTTTGTGTTTTTTTTTGTTTTTTTTAACAAATTTTTGAAAATTTTAACTTTGAAATTTGTCCAACTGATTTCTTGAAGTCTAATTCCCTGGTTGATGTGGTCAGATTGACTCGGCAGACTTGGTCAGAATACTGTGTGTCTTGGTTTGACTGAACTACCCAAAAAGGACAGTCCTTTAGTTTAATGGAGTTAAATGTTTTCAGTTTTCTGTAATTTAACATTCAACATTAATCCTGGACTAGATGGGATATCAGTGTGCAGGAGGAGCAGGGGTATTAGTTAGCTCCACCTACTTTTTCCACTTATTTTAGTTCATTTTAACCTTTACTTTTACCAGGCAAGACACTTAGAGCTTATGTTTCAGTAAAGGTTTTTTGATTGTTCTACGTACTCTCTTGAAACATGACTGTTGCTTGGATCTGATACCAAACCTTTGAACATAGTCTTAACAGTTTGTTGTATTTGCAGGTGAAGAGGAACATTTCAGACTTGACCAACATCCCTGTGCGGCATCAACAGTGGGAGGGATGGCCAGCATCAGCATCCGACGACTCTGTAAGAACCACACATTCAAACTGTACTGCACCACGACTCCAACGGCAGATCTGTCGACTCTATGATGTGTTCAATAAGAGCCGCCTATAACTGGCTCCTGTTTTTTGGAAGCGAGGCAGCCTTAAAAAAATGAATAAGTATCCGAGTCTAATGGTTTACAGAGTTTTCATTTACATTATCTCTATACTTGCAAAGTGAAAACTGTTCCACATTATGTAATCCGTGCCAAAAGCAGCACAAACCATCTGACACAATCTGTCGGAGGCATGGAAGTAAGACGTCGAAACTAATTAAGATGTCAAAGACGGATCCCGTCCTGTGCCTTCTATCTGTGGACATTAAAGCTCACATCATTGAGTCCCGCTGACCTTCCCCGGCCCCGGGTCGCTCTTCCCACCCATTCATCCCACACACAGTCAAGCTGATCAGAAGCAGACCTCATACAGAAGCTCCAGGACCCTCTGACCCCCTTTGTGCCATCCCCTCTTTGACAGCATATGTGTTCCCATGCTAATTGTATGGGATGGTTTATCATGGGACACTGTGGAGCTGTTGCGCACACATTCTTGTGTTAACCTCAGGCTAACGTTTTCCTTTTAGATCTACGCCGTCGTCGTTTGGTCTGAGTGTTGCTGTTGACTTTAAGTGTTGTCAGATACTGAGTTCCCGTTGCTTGAACCCGCTCTACTGTAGCGAGTAGACTTTGTATTTGTGTTTTATGTGACGGCACATATTTTTCATTTTGTGGTTGATAATGACTGCCTGTTTTCTCTATAGAGGATACAGTCTTTTCATCTTTTTATCCACATTCCCACAACGTCAACTAGATGAACAATAACTGCACCTGTTTTTATGGCTTGAAGGATTAGATTTAAGCAGTGAAAGCAAATGCATCCCATATATTCATTAATGTGCCCGAGGACAGAGGACAAAGGGTTATTGTGTGTCTTTGGTCTGTTCCGGCCCAAAGCAGGCTATTGTCAAACCAGTGACCACTAGACAGACCGTACTACTCTGGTTCACATTTGTCATTGTTAGCTTTGTCTTAGCATTGTTGAAAATTGCTGTATGATCAGTAACACCCAGGGAATGTGACAAAAATACTAACCTTCCCTCAGACCCGACTACACTTTGTGAATGTTTGGGATAGCCACCATTTTAAATGACCATGTCTACACCGTGTGAGAGTTTTCAAGGTTTCAGTTGAATGAAGACAGTGTTCAGTGATGCTTATAAAACACCTTTGGACTTTCAGAGATCAGACATACTAAAAGTCAGAGAACACAATGAGAAAAAAACCCATTGAAGCCAATGAAAAACAATGAGACATTCCTAACTTGTACATTTTTCCCCATTGACAAATGTAATGCAATCCATAAATGGACTAAAAGAATTGAATGAATCTTATGGAAAGTCGGCTTTTAGAAATATTTAATTAAACCGTGTACTTTAAAGACAAATAACAGAATGATTACCTAATATGCAATGAATGATTGATCCTTGGAACACAGGAAAATGTCATATATTGGCTGGTTAAGTGCATAACTAAAATTAGTTATAAATGTTTATTTTTTATTTGTCTCTAAATATCTTTTCCATTATTGTCTAAAGTAACTGTCACAAATAATAAATAAAGTGTTATGGTCAATATTATAGGTAAGCTATATGTTAAAGTCTTTAAGAGTATATTATTTGCAATTTTTTTCTTTTTAAAGGGATCTGACCCGGGTCTCATGGAGTTCCCGTTGATCTGGTAATGTCGGTTAGGATATTCGGGCCTGGAATCATGAATAAATTGCGTCTCATTGTGGCATCCAGCCCTGGTCGGCGCCGGGATAACGCACATCTGCAGTGTCTGTGTGTCCTGGATGAGGAGATATTAAAAAGCAGTGAGAGAGAAATGTAATAATGGCCTGTGCTCTCGCCACAGCCCTCTTATTGAAACGTCTGAAGGTATTAATAGAGAAAGGCCGGTGCTCGGCCGGCCCGGCAGGCAGTAGGGAGCCAGTGTTAGTGTCGAGCTCATTAGCCCCGTCTCATCTCCCGGGGTTTGGGCCAATAAACATGGCAGCCACAGGCCCCAGATTACGTTTAGCTCTGCACACGAGCATGCTCGCGGTAAAATCGATTACGACTTAACTCCACTTTACCTCTAAGTGTGCGAGAGAAGTGTTTGCATTATTGCATTAACATTTTGTGTGTGGTGAGTTTATTTTAGTGTATTTGTCATAGATTGCTGCGGGAAAGGCTGGATATCAAACCTTGGTTTTCCTTTAGTAGTAACTGTGTGGACGTGGGCAAACGTCGGTGACTTAATGCTTTTCATTTCTGTCTTCGATGCTGATGTCGTTTGACGAAAAACTATGATATTGTGTCTAATTTAGAACTATATTACTACAGTATCCTGTTATTATTGAGCAAAAAAGAATATCAAGAAGTTTGAAATAAATAAGCATATGCATGGTATCAACAGAAATCCAACTTTGCAAATAATAAATGCCCAAAAATCTTTTTCAGGCTCATATGGTAAATTTCCTCTTTGAAACAACCAGAGAAAAATCACAGCTTTTTTTTTTTTCCAGCCACTGTCTTATTATGGTAAAAAAAAAAAAACTGGACTAGTATTCAAAATTGACATAAAATACTTGCATTTTATCCATTTTTATTGATTCATTATGAAATATTTTATACCCAGGTATTGAGTATTATCTGCTAATGTCACAGATGTTGTAGGAGTTCCCAGTTTCATGCTCGTTGTGGAATTGCACAGACTGGTTTACTGCATTAATGCAACAGTCACATATGTTGAATTACTGTCATAACTCAGGTTGTAAAGCTAAAAACTTTACATTTGTAAATATCTTTCCTCTAGTTTTGATCAGCTGATTGAGAAAAGTTTTTCTGTCAGCGGTTTCCGTCTCTGAGCCGGAGGTATTTGAATTGTGTTTTTGTTTGCTAGATTCTGTTATGTATTGTTTGAGGATAAGAAACGAGTTTGTTAGAAAGAAATTCTCACCTTTCGGACAAACCAGTAGTTAGGCATTACGTCAGTCTTCCTGATACTGTCCACTCAATGTGTTTCATTGTTTATTGTCCTGTGAGTTGTTCAAGGTTCTGTGGAGATTTGAAACTGGATCAGTCGGGATAATGCTCAGGTAGCACCGAACAACAGATCAGTTTATTCAGTAGGCTGTGTTATTGTATGTGGTGTAAGACTACGGAAGTCGAGTGGAAGAAGACGCAGTTGAAGCAGGAGTAATGGGAGGTGATGCTCATTTCTAGTGACCTGGTTTAAGCTGGAATTTAAAACATTTCATTGTTTATGCCGAGGACAAAGAATGCTATAAAACACCACCAGAGATTTCTGTAGGTAATAGTCAAACATAATATGCATTTCCACATAATGTTTAACCATACAGAATAGGACTGCACAACATCTTGAAAAAATACCAACATCGCGGTACTGGAGTGTGCAAGAAGTGCGATAATTTATTTTCTTCTTTTTTTTAAATTAGCTTTCTGTTTTCCACACCATGGGGTACCAGAGGGGGTTTCTCTACCACTCTAACATGATAGTTTTTCTGTATATAAACTGAAGTAATGTTACTGCTGTTGGTTGAATGCAAGTTTACATGTTACTAATGTTGAAAAGATGTGAATATTTTCAGAACACAACTTTGTCCAAGGCCTGAACACTTATACAGAGTGACCCAAAAAAACGGGAACTGTTTAACAA
>JAPTGZ010000019.1:36506005-36519352 GCA_029814645.1 Fowleria isostigma
CAGTTAACGGGTGCTGTTGAGAGAATGGGGGAGAGTAAAAATAAGGGGGAAGGAAAGACTTGCATCACGTTGAAAAAGAGCTGAGAGATATGGGTGCAAAGGTGAGGGTGAAAACCTCTAATTAAATTTTAAAATAAATGTCAAATCATCCAGATGGTTATTTGGGTTTTCCAATTACAGAAAAAGACACAAAACAACAAAAGGTGAAAGTGATATAAAGATGCAACAAATTACAAAACATGCAACAAAACAAAAATGACTGCAAGGCCTCTAATTTAGTGACATGATCCAAACCCGACAAAACTGAAGTCTGTTAAAGGCCCGTGATCATCCACCTCACCACCAGAGGATGAGAACATCAGTATCGAGAGTCCACAACAGAGTCAGTCTGCAGTGAGTCATGTCAAGAAGGAAATCTGTTTATTCAGTCACAACTACACCATCCTAGAAAATATTAGACATCAATAATCTTGTTCAAAGCATTCAACGGATTACTACCAAGTAACTACATCTTCACTATTCAGGGGAGTTCCTGTAAATTGAGAGGATATGGACATTTCATGTTAACTAAATTTCAAACCACTCTAAACGTTGTTGTGTGTCTGTGGAGTGAAACTTTGGAACAGTGTGGATATCCAACACAAGCAACGCCCAAATATTCACCAATTTAAACTGTTCTATTAACAAATGGTGTGGTCTCAGTATAAACACAGAGGGTCTTAACACATATAATACATCCATGTTCTGTCTTATAATGTTAATGTATGTTTGTTGTTCCTCATTGAGTCACTATGTGTTGTCCTTTACCTTCTTCTATTGTTCTTACTATTGTTGGTATGTAATTATTATTACTATGGAAGTTAATGGTTAACTGTTACCCGTAGAAACACCGCTGTGAATGGACATTGTTCCTTTTCTTTTTCTTTGGTTTCACACATATTTTGCTCATGTAATGTAAATACTGTTGAATGACTTTATTATTATTATTATTATTATTATTATTAATATCTCTATAGGCCTATTTGTTCATTGTTCTGTTTTGGAGTTCATAAACAGGGGAAAGTATTGAAATTTTATTGAGTTAAGTTATTGATGAGAAATGGGGGTGTGATGAAATCAGTTTTTCTTCTTCCCACTCCTTTGAGCATAAATTAATCTGATTTATTGAATTTACCAGCTCATGTATTCCGTAGCATGTCATTGTATTATCAGATACTGCTGTATGCAGGTCATTTCTGTTGATTACTCACTTGAATGAAATGAAAATGAATGAATGAATGAAACCGCTTTAGTCAAAGTGTCAAATACTGGCTGATTTCACACCACATTCCTACAGCTTTTTAAGACGCAGGTATCGCAGCGTATCACTGATGATTCGATGTAAGGGCAGGAACTCTGATGTTGTAACTGGTGTCAAGAGTCTCCCTAAGGCGTGGTCCAACATCATCAATGAAACGGAAAATAATACACACCAGGTTTGTCCTGTTACCAAGCAGCAATCTTTAGTGATGGTACACAGGCCATTCAAGAACCAGCCCTTCAAGTTACAGCTCAACAACTGACATAACAAAACGGTTTCAGGTCAAATGAACATGTGTGACCATGAGGCAAGTTAAAAGCATGTGGAAGATATGACTTCTGCTCAATCTAAAAGGATGGTTGCTCAAGCAAGGGTAAGGTAATAACTGATATTTTTGAAATCTAAAGCCCCAGGAGCCTGAAATCAGGAATAAAAATGTCAGAATTGAAAAACACCTTCCTTGTGCAGCTCTTTGCAGTTGGTCTGAGTCAAAACACTGAACAGAAACACAGATGACCTACTGGTGTTTCTTACCATCAGGAAAAAGTGATGCCAATATGTCAGTGTTAAAAGAGCTGATGAGCTAAAGAGACCAGACGGAACCTTAACAGTAAAAGGTAAATACACCTGTCAGTCATATATTTAAGCCCCCACCACCCAAAAAAACCCACAAATCATGTGCTAATTTCTTGTGTCAAGGGGTAGATTTTCTACAGCTTGTTAAGAGTCAAAGTGGATTTACAGAGGCCTCGTTTTCTCTGACACAAGTTGAATTACATTATTATTATTATCATGGAAGTTTTATCAGTGATGCCGCAAAACTTTTGATCATTGAAGCTTTAAAAAAGAACTAAATGACACTGAGGACATGCTAATGCTTACCTTTGGTGATGCTGAGTGTATTGTCTCCGCTGGCGACAAAGTCATAAAGTGCAACGAAGAGGTTGGGGTCGCTCTCAGCTGCCCCCAGTAGGTTCTCCTTTGAGCTCCAGCGGACCGCTTCCGTCAGCGCCGCCGAGTCCAGGCCGAACGGCCGGTGGAGAGCTTCTAGAGAGAAGGAGACCAAAGAAAGGTCACAGAGAAAGAAGATAAAATACAAGTCAGTCACACTCATTAACTACCAAATCTCAATCACAGTGGAGTACTCAGTCAGCTGCCCACATCCACTATGGTCTAAGACTGTGAGTCCACCGGTGGTCTACCTGTCTGTCCAGCCCCATTGTTCTGTCTGAACCCCGTGTGGAGATGACGGCCACTCAGAGCCGTCCACTCCTCATCAAAACTACTGCTTGCCTGTAGGCACCTCAAAAGCATCACTTAAACCCAGTTCAATCTTTGTGGCTGCCCAAAGCGATCGGGTCCAGGTAAAATTTAAGGTGGAAGTGTTTTAATATGGTCTTATATATGTAGAGCAGGAGCGCCGGGGGGAGGAGCTACGAGTCAGACACACTTACAATGAAACGAACTGCCTGTACACAGGATACAGTGACTGATGTGGCTACAGAACACACACCCACAAGTACACACAGCCTGGTGCATGATTAACTAATACATGCGTAGGTAACACGTAGTGCCCTGAGCAGCTGCTGCTAAAGTCAGTGCATGCCTGAACAGCTGCTGAGCGAGTGGGAGGGGGAGGTGGTGAAATGGAGGTACAGGACAGACAAGTACAAGCAGCATGAGGACATTAAGGCTACATGGGAGGCTTCTTCTAACTCATAATATAACAAAACACTATCTTAGTTATAAAAGTCATGATAAAAATACTTCATTTCTTATGTATTAGTAGAATCACTGTAAGTTATACCTTTTCCCCGAATGCTTTCTCTGACTATAAGTGTTCACAAAACCAACTGCCTGTGGAACAATGGCAGAAAATCTACTGAAAACACACAGATGGGATTTGGTTTATAATTTCTTGACCGAGCCCAACTTGCTTTACGTAGCAGAACTAGTAACTTTCTTTACATTTGTTTAGGCTGATTTAAGCTACTAAATGATTTCAGTGAAAACTGTATCATTGCTCTAAATGTGGCTGTTATCAATGACCTCTACCCAAAGCTTAACGTCATTACCACATTCATTTAATCACAATCCTATTTTGCCATCTTTCGTCAGCCAACCCTAACAGCATGTAGCAAATAAATGCAGCGCAGTTTTCCAACCAATTGAACCCAACAATAAAATAAGATGAGAAGCTCTGTAGTCTACACTGATTCCACACGGACACAGCACACACATGCCCACCTTTTTTCTGGACCAGCATGCACTGCAGTGCAGCACTAGCCGTGACCTGGCTCAGCCACAGTTCCCAGTACATCCCTCTGGGTCAGATAGTCCCAGTATCCACACAAACAGCTTTTTCAGTCCAGTGTGTCTAAAGCTTCACCGAGTCTGCGCAGATTCAGACGATTGAACAGTGTCAGTATACATTCCTCTCACAGAAAAGACAGTGCAGACTATCTCTCCAAACCATTTCCTTCAGCATGGAAATACAAATGCTGCTCAAAGACACTCCGAGTGAGACACAGATCCCCAGACAAAGTCTTCACCTACGCCGTCACTGAATGAAACCTCCTAAACCTGTGGTCATCAGCCTCCTGCTGAGAAATGTCTAGTGGGTTTGATGTGGTCCAGAGCAGTCAGGATTTTCAAGGTCCATCTGGAGACTGATGTTCATCGTGGCTTAAAGAAGTGAAATGGATGACAAAACGTGGCAGCAAGGGAGCAAAGGAAGGCATGTGGCATAGGAAGGGGTGGGGGCACGTGTATACAAAAGATGAGGGGGTAGTAGGGTGGAGGGTATAGTATGGAGGAAAACTGAGCTGAATGTGTGTGTGTGTGTGTGTGTGTGTGTGTGTGTGTGTGTGTGTGTGTGTGTGTGTGAGAGGCCTGGACCGACAGCAGATGGCTGCTGTTGTTCCCCCTCGGAGGAGAGGTCTTGACCATCACTTTCCTCTGCGTGTGTGATGCATGTGTACAACTGCTGACCAACTGTCTGCTGCTCTTCTCACATATCTTCATATCACATTCCTCTTCTCAGGAATGTTTTCATGAAATAGTGATATTATCCCATACACATTTGTCAGAGGTCTTGATTTGAGGAATCACACAGAAACAATTTCATGTCTCCAACCAAACAGCCTAATTACATGAGACAGATTTAATACCATGATCCAATTTTATTACATTAATCTTGTTACTTTAACCACATTAAAGGTCCAGTAGGTAGGATTTAGAAGGATCTAACTGAATAAATAAATGTAAAATTCACAATTATATTATGAAAAAATGACTAACTAATGAAAACAAAGATTAATTAAAAAAAAAAAAAATTACACAAGGACTGTCAAAATAAATGCTGACTAATCTATCATCGTGATCAATCTAATTAAAACATTTTATTTAATTAAATCATCTGTAGCGCACTATGACTCTGAATGTCTGTGACGACTTATTTCGGGCAGTTTGTCCAAGTAGAGTTACCGTCACACGTCCACAAATGGGCAGTTGATCCAGTAGTGATAGACAGCAGAACCAACCAATAAAAACAGAAGACACTAAACAGAACGTTGGCCCTCTTGAAGGGAAATTTGACAACAAAAAAATCCAACACAACAGTTGTTTCAAGTTATTTTGTTGAAACTGTTGAACGTGTTTAATAAACACATCAAGTGCATATAGGTTATATTCCCTCCTTTCTTGAGTCTGCTCATGCAAAATCAAACACTATTAATATAGGTTAAAAAAAAATTACATTTAATTATGATTAATTAAAATTAATCCACAGTAACCCAGTGATTTTAATTGTTTGACAGCACTTCTTTATACGCATTAATGAAA
Source organism: Fowleria isostigma (assembly GCA_029814645.1). NCBI lineage: Eukaryota > Metazoa > Chordata > Actinopteri > Kurtiformes > Apogonidae > Fowleria > Fowleria isostigma. The sequence continues at coordinate 36,511,149 of JAPTGZ010000019.1, forward strand.
ACATAATTATTGCATTTCTGGAACTCTGTCCTTCTAAATCCCTCTCACATCACACACATTAAACCTTTAAACACTTAAAGAAATACGATAAACTTAATCAAACTGAATCTTACTTGCCAAACACATTACGTCTCATTTTCATGTGATTACACCCTGATGCAGATGACACAGAAATGCATGTTTCTACATGTATAAATCTTCAGAATTAAATTTTTTAGCAGCTCTTGCTCTACCAAATCACTGTCCCAGTATCTAATAAATACTCTCTAATTAATAAAGAGAACAAGGAAAGAAAAAATAACACTTTATTTCCTGTTTGTGAGACAAAGATGGAAAAACCTGATTCCAAAATGTCACTTCATAAAGCAAATAAGTATATTAAGAAAAGATAATTTAAAGTATCATAAGTGAAAGTAGGGCTATGCCATTCTGCAGAATGACACTTTCAAGCGTTAAAAGACTATGGAATATTACATAACATTTTTAATAACTAAAATGAGAGAAAATTTTAATGTACTTTAATATGTAGTCAGTTCTAGGTCATTTGGTTAGATCAGTAGCAGGCTTTTCTCTGGGCAAAGGCAAGGCATGTTTAGTTGTAGAGAATTCATACTCAGGGATACTCACAGTGCTTTACAAAAATGGAAAACAGACAAGTTAAAAACACAATTACAACTGAAATAGAATCAATAAATACACCACTTTTTGCCTATACCTATAATATGTAGTATTTAGTTTATTCTTGGTCTGTTTATCACTATTCACCCGGAGTCCCTTTAACCCCTCCCCTCTGGGGGCGGGGCTACTGTTTCAGCTCCAGCCGCCTGAGGCCCAGTGATGACAGGACCCAATGTGACGTATCCAGGCCCGGACCTGACCTGTGACCCCCTGGAGAACCTACGCCTGTCTGGATGGACCTCCCCACGAGGCCGTCCGTCTGTACAGACTGAGTCTTCATTATCAGATAGACGTCCGTCAGTCCTGGTTCATCTACAGCCTGTCCGTCCAGGGGAGTGGATCTGTCCTTCACTGTGGTTCTCCCCGAGGTTTCTCCTTTGTCCCACTGGGTTTTGGAGTTTTTCCTTGTCTAGAAGGAGAGTCTAAGGACAGGGGATGCCCGGGACATTTTTCCATCTGTTTCACTGACTGTTTGATTAAATTCTGTAAAGAACTGTGAGGCAACATTGTTGTGATACTGGGCTATAGAAATAAAGTTGAACTGAATTAGATAATAACCAATTAAAATAAAGTAAAAGAGTGCAGATAGAACCCTTTCAGTTGTTCTATGTACAGCTCAACGGAGCTATTTTAAGCCTTGTCAGAGTAGTAGCCTGCCTCACATCATGAGGAAGACTGTTCCAGAGTGGAGCTGCATGGAACTGAAACACAGCTTCACCATGTTTAGTCCTGATCTGGGCTCCAGCAGAAGACTGGCTCTACAATTATGAGGCTTAGGTGCAGCTCCCAGCCCAAAATTAATGAGGATAAGGATAAAAACTAACTAAAAAGACCAGAGCTGCTTATACTGCAGTTTAGCAAATTTAGAATTAGGGATGTAAGGATATACCCTTAATCAGTTAAAAATTGATACAAATAAGAGGGATTAAAAAAAAAAAAGGGAGGGGGGGGTGTCGATGCCCTACTTCAACAATAGGAGGCGCTGTCTGTTATTACTGCTGCTTGTTTTGACACCACGGTCTGCCGGTGATCCTCTCGTAAGCGTCGCGGACTCCGCACCGCGTCTATTCATTTCTATGCAACACGTTGCGACACATGAAGACGCTTCTGCAAAGCATTGTGGGTCAGCAGTGCATCCAAATCGATGGGTCCGTTTTGTTCAGAAGAGCACATGCCGACTAGCAAGCGTCGTGGACTCCGCTCCACACTGCCTGCTTCCCAATGCGTGAAGACGCTTCCACAAAGCATTGTGGGTAAGATGGGTCCATCCCACATGGTGAGTTTTGTTTGAGAAACTTGTCGTCTCTTCATAACACATACTGGAGAACATACGGCAGAGGTGTTGAAAAGGCTTGAAAAGACACGAGATAGCTGTTGTAACAGATAACACATGAAACATGGACACTGCACAAGCTAATCACTGATGTAGCCACGCGCTGGAACAGCAGTCTACAAGGAAAAACAATTAGTTCAAATCTGTATCGTGGACCCAAAATTGTGTTTTGAATCGATTCGTGGGGTGAGTGTATCCTTATTCTATTTAGAATGCTTTTTCAAAATTCCTTACATGTGTATGCTCATAAAAAGGGCCCAAAATGATGCTAAATTCTATATATTTTATTGCAGAGGACCTCTCCACTCTGTAACCATGTACAATCTCCACAACAGTACGGAACAGCCCGGATAAACATTTTGTTATTTTAAAAAATAAGTGCACAACAGCTGATGTCAAAATTACTCAAGTAAAAACATTAGTCTATTAATCTTCAGAACTGCTTCATCCCAGAGACGGCTGCAGGGTGCTGGAGCCTACCTCAGCTACGTAAGGGTGAAGGCGAGGCAGACATGTCTGACATACACAGACAAACAACTAAGCATGTAAGAATACGCTCACTACACAATTCGATTTGAATCCCGATTTTGGGTCTGTGATATATGATTCCGATCAATTTTTTTCCATCCAGACTGCCGAACACGTGGCTACATGATTAGCTTGTAGCTCCAGTAGCTTCCATCACATCAGCGTCCATGTTCCGTGCGTTATCCGTCACAACAGCTCTGTCATGTCTAGTCTTTTCTTCTCCTATTCTACTTTAGCAGACTTCAGAACCTCTGCATGTGTTCTCCAGTATGTGTTTCGAAAAGAGGATGAATTTGTAAAACAAAACTCATCATGCGCCATCGATGTTGATGTGCTGCGTACCCACAATGCTTTGCGGATGCGTCTTCATGCACCGGGACGCTCCCCATAGAAATTAATTGGGGTGGTGCAGAGCGGATTCCACAATGCGCCACATTCCCACAGTGCTTTGCAGGAGCGCCTTCATGCATGGCACATCCCATAGAAATGAATGGAGGCGGTGCGACATGGTGCGTCCTTTGCTCGTGGTCCTAAATCCTACGCACTGGCCCTTTAAATCCTCGTTGGACTCCACAAACAGAATGCAGCTCTCTCGGCTGAGCCCGGCCCTCGTGTGCTGAGATGTGATTGAAGACACAGTTGTTGTGCGTGGGGTTTGTCGTGTGCCTGCCTGGGCGCCTCAGTATGTGTGTGCTGTGAAGTGCTGCACATGTGCATCCTGAAGAAACTATGGCTTTGTGTCGAGTGGAACGGGAACGGCATTTGCAAGTGTGACGGGCATGCCAAGCCTGCACCCGCTAAGACAGCTGGGACAGAGGTGACCCTGACCAGAAGACAACATCTACACACACATACGACACACATCAACTGTGACACTATCTCCCAGTGTCCCCGGGGCTCTGTCCTCCTGCAGCTGCTGCTCGGGTGTCCGTGCCCATATGTGCATATTTACTGACTATTCAAACAATAACGTCACCTACGCAGTGTTAATCAAAAACAATGCATATCGTATCTGAAGCCCACGACCAGCGAGGTAAGGCTGTATTTTTAGCTGCTGGAGAACAAAACATAGCAGCATGACATCCAGAAATAACTGCACAGAGCACACAGTGATGGTGGTGGTGTGGAGTTAAATGGCCGGCTGCCTGCAGGAAGCCAGAACAAAAAGCTGAGACAATGCTTCAGATGAGACCTGCATAAACAAGACATTACCTAAGCCAAAAGAAGAAAAAGCCTGAAGAACAGTTAAAGTCACAGATGTCTGAAAACAAGAGAACTCTAACCAAAGGCATAATATTGAATAAGAGGCAGAGATTACGCATAAGAACAGATTTAACATCGTTCATGAGAAAATCAGCAGAAACCTGTGTTTGTGTGAAATGGTTTTGGAGTCACTAGATTAAACTGCACACAAATCCCTTCATCTTGTAGTCTGACTCATTCAAAGTTGTGTCAGTGTTATATTATACTCTTCTCCAATGCATGTGTCCCCTTCACCACATTAACCAATAATCCCCATAATGCAACTATACACTACACATGAAAAGTTTGGATGAAGATTTTGACTGTAGAAAAAACACCACTGCAGACTCAGTTTTGAAGCTGGAGCTTAGAAGTAATCAAACTGAAAAAGGAAGATTTTTAGAAGATCTGGATGGTGCCATAAGACAGGCCTGCTTTCTTTGGGGAGGATCTAGTTATTGTCGTGCCAGTATTTGTCTCCCCATGTGCAAATGTTCCACCAACAAAGGATGCAGAACAAACACATCATACCCCTGTTGTAACTATTCTTTCTGGTACCGTTAAGCAAAGTCAGAAAAAAGGAAATATATCTGCATGCCAGTATCGCTCCCATGTTTGGGTTTTTATTTCAGTTGTGGCATTTTAAACAAAATTGGTTTCCTTCAGGCTTTAAAAAAAAAAAAATCCATACCATCTTAAATACCCCAAATCCCTTGAGGTTATCAGTCATATGATCAACCCCAAGTATCAAGGATTATGTATTGACATAGTGTACAGAAGACATACTCATGTAACAGAAGACATACAAAATACACAGGACAATGTGAAAACAGGTCCAGTATTTAGTGTTTTGTAGGAGAATCAGGCCTAGCCATGTTAGCTACTGGACTGACCAACAGACACTGAACAGTCAAAAAACAGACGCACATCAAAATTTGACTGCACCACCTTTGGTTTTGATTCCAGGAGACATTCACTGTGACGTCTTCTTTTGCCACATAATGCTTATGTTGTGTCACAATAAGGTTTGTAGTATTTTTTCATCCATAGCTGCATTTGTCATGTGTTTTAGTCTATGTTGTATGACTGCTGTTGTTCTGTTGTATTTATCATTGTAACTTTGTTTGTGCTGCCTTCTGGGCCAGGTCGCTCTTGAAAAAGAGATTTTAATCCAAATGAGTCTTTAACCTGGTTAAATAAAAGGATATTGATTAATTTTTTATTTTTGATGATGGAGAATCGGACCGATGCACCAAGTCGTCATCACATCGCTAATTAAAGTCTGGATTTTATGGAGGATAATTTAAGTGTGAAAACGATGTCTCATTCTCCCTGAACCATTCTGTCACAAACCTGATGACCAAACCTGGCATCGACCGATGTGTCTGACATTAGAGACATGAGAGGACACTGACTGCATCGTAGTCCAAGAACCTGTTCCAGCTAAAACACTCTGAGCCTGCAGTTCTTACCCATGGAACGATCGGAACTGTTTACTTAGTTAAATCCAAATAGTTCATTTTTTTGTCCAGGTTGTTGATTTAACTCTACCTGCTGCAGTAAATGTCCTCTCATGTCTCTAATGTCACAAACACTGGTCGATGCCAGGGTCGATCAGGACCATCAGGTTTGTGACACAATGGTTCAGGGAAAATGAGTCATTGAATCATTTATGTACTCTGATACAGAGAGAAAATTGCAAAAACAAACCAAAAATCCAATCTTGAAACACATGATAAAAGTCTGGTATGATAGAAAATTCTTAAAAGAACCATGTTCACTTTCACAATTTAGTCCAATATAGGGAAATCATGTGTTCACACCAGGAAGGGCAGATGCAGCATTCAAAATATGGGCATCTAGAGGACTAAACACAATTAATACCCTGTACTTCCCAAACTGACATTCCTATGTCCACTGGGGAGCTACAATCTAAATTTAATTTATATAAAAAGCATTATTTTAAATATCTTCAATTGAGAAGCTTTGAGAAAGAAAAATCAAACTAACTTGAACAAACCTCTTCAGTCGCCACTGGAAAAAATTATGACAAAGAATAACTTGAAAAAGGGGCTAGTTTCAGAATTCTACAGGATGCTGATATCGAATACATCAGAGAATACATATAATACATTCTATCTTGGAATGAAGACTCGTCTCTTCATATTACAGAGCAGGACTGGGAAAGTGCTTAAACTAAAGCTCAAAAAATAAACAGTTGGCTTAAAATATTACAATTCAAATGGTTAATGCACATATATATTACACCTTAACAACTAAATAAATACAACAAAAACATATCAGACATCTGTATAAAGTGTACTAAGTCAAAAAGAACACTATTACACTGCATGTGGGAGTTCAGGAAAATAAAAATACTTTGGGAAGAGATTAAGAATATTATTAAAAAAAAAACTGTTTGCCGTCTAGTCTTCTATTATAAAGAATAACTTAGATTCAGAAAGCCAAACAGAAAGTATTTGAAAACATTTGGAGACCCTTAATTAACCCATTTATTAATTATTTATTAACTACGTCAAAGACAGTTGACTGTTAACATTATTAATGAGTTGTAGTTCCTGGTTTTATTTGGAGAAGTACACCTGTATATTTAGTTGAACTACCACCGTCAAAAAAGGAGAAGCTCTGTTTGACGTTTTGTGTGCTGTTATTTTTGTTTTGAGTTAAACTGGTAACAGATGATTGATGTGAATGCTGTGATTTTATTTTAAGCCTCAATAAAAATATTCTGGCAAAAAAATAAATAAAATAAAAAAATCTCGATAGAATTTTAGAACCATTCCAACAAAAAAAATCCAGCCAATTAAATGAAGAAAAAACCTATTTGTTGATATGCACCCTGAGTTAACACAGCGAAGTGAAGGAACTATTCAAAAAACAACAAGCAGAATATACTGCTGAATAATTCCATTTTCTCATGTCCTTTTAGTGTTGAAAGCACTCATCACCAGTGGAAACATATACGCCCTTTTCCACCGCAGGAACTTTGAGTTTACCCTGAACTTAGAAAAACCCTGGTGCGTTTCCACCTAAATTTACCCAGGTAATATAAATCTCCACACCCCCAGAAAGTCCTGAAAAAGTTCCTGGAAGTGGGCAGGGACTTTCAGGTTTACCAGGAACTTTGAGGGCGGGGCTGTGTCACCTGACTGCCGACTTCCGCGTTCTGTTCACCTGACATGAAGTCACTGTACGGTGAAATAATCTAAAGATTAGTTCATTTACACAAGCTTCGTCTTTTAATAATTCAGAAAATGGATCAGAAGAGAAGCTACGACCAGTGGATGGACGATGCACTCCAGGTTCTTATGAGCAGATTTAGGGAGAAGCACCGCAGAAGGACCCGGAGCATAAGATAAGTTTAATATCATCATAAGATAAGTTTAATATCATCATATTAACACACAGCATCAACACACAGAACCAAGAAACAGCAACAGACCAGTGACCGAAGACACAAATATTCACTAGAGTCATGTTTGAACTGTAGTCAGTGGAGTTAGCCTAATGCTAATGCTAACAACACTCTGATGCTAAACATAAACCACTCATGTACTCGTGTTGTCGCCAGAGGCTCAACACTCATTTATATGTTTTGTGATTTCCAGCTGAACCGGGACCGGACTGGACCGGACTGGACCGGACTGACTCTCCGTCGTTTTCAGATGCTGCCAGTGTGAGGAAACGAGACACAACAAGACGACAGATCAGATCCAGACCAGCTGTGTGTCCAGACTGGTCCAGAACCGTCCATATGTTTATTTAACACCTTTAATTTTGTGTTTATAATAAAAAAAAATTTTTAATTTGAACCTAATTTACAAGTCATAGTACTGTTTAAGGTGTATGCAGTAGAATTAAATGCAGTCATTTGAGTAAATATGTGTGAATTTAAGGCTGAACCAGGACTATATCTATAAAATTAAACAAAATAAAGGAGCGTCCATCACACTGACACATGGACATGATCTACTTTAATGACGGATGCTGAAAATACATGTTCTGACATTTATAAATAAAACCTAATCATATGACTTTATCTAAAATGCATTCAGATGGATTAATGGATTCACCAACCAGTAAACATTAAACCAAACCGTCCACGTACAGAACTGTGTATTTTAGTAAACTAGTGAATGAATGAACCCGTTACATGTTCAGATCAAACCTGTTTGAATACTGGGACACATTTGTGGGGCTGAAACTTACTTAATGATTTTAGATGGGTTTTACCCCCCCCCCAAAATGTCATCAGCCTGATTTGAATAAATTACCTGGAACTTTTGGGTGCAGCGGAAATGCGATTACCAGGAATTTTTTTAGCCCAACAGGGCTCTAGACTGCGACCAAAATGGGCGCATATGCGCGTATAATTTCGAACGTGCGAGTTGAAATAAAATCA
>JAPTGZ010000019.1:36641363-36653345 GCA_029814645.1 Fowleria isostigma
ACACACACACACACACACACACACACACACACACACACACACACACACACACACACACACACACACATATATTTTATATATGTGTGTGTACATATATATGTATATATTGAGTCCAGTCAACTTACCAGTTACAAATTTAAATACATTTTCAGAAATCGTGTTTTTTTTTTATTGTCTAATGCGATCTTTGAAGGTCACACTTTTGTAGCAGGAAATGTAGCATTAGATCTGGACAAACAGCCAGTGTTTAAGATATTTTGTAGCTTAAGCATCTCTTAGTTTCAGTGGAGGTTGGTTAATTGGGGTAATTAACATTACAGGAAGAACAGACACTACTTTAACATAGAAATTTCAGTAAAAATGAATCTGAAATTTAAAAAAAAAAAAACCTTGATGTTTAAATTATTATGACAATATACTAATCCCATGCAATAATATTACAATACACTGGAAAGAATCTGCACAGAAATATGCAGAGATGTGTCCATTTGACTGATATCCCCTCAGACTGGTTTTACACCAGTTGCCACTGCTTAGATCTGAGGTCAAGGGTCAGAGATCAGGTCATGATGAGTCGCATCTGCACACTCCGCCTTGTACTCTGTCCTGTACCTGATCTACTTCTGTCTCCTTTCAGAATGTGCACATTGTATGTGAGTCAGATAGATTTTCCTTGGGTTTGTATATGTTATTCATTTGACCATTCGCAGCCTCTGGTTTCCCGTTAAATAACCTGACTGTGGCGTGTTTACGCCCAGACACTGGACTTTTTGTCTTCAGAATATCTTTGCTGCCGTGGGGAACTCACACAACAAATAAGTAAGGACAACAGACACACATGCATTACATGGAACTGTTACATTCTATTCATGTCATATTCATATAAAATGTATATATTATGTGATTTCATTGACACATATTTAAATATTAAATAAAATATGCTACATTTAGGAAAAAACAACTTTAAACGTTCTCAATGGTGAAAACACCTTAAGACTGCATATATTAAATGAATATAGATTTAACATTTTATATTATCTATTTACCATTTTTTTTCATATTGATCATATTTGTCTACTACATATACAAATTACTATCCTAATTGTGTTTAATAGAGTGTTTGGGATTAATAGAGTATTCTGCTTCTGAAAACAGCTCCTGAGGACTGGGGGTGACTTACGGGTTGTCAGGTTTGAAGATGAACATGCTGTCTGGCGTCACAGTGTTGACAGGCTTGGTCTCCTCTGCCTCCTCCTTCTCAGACTTACAGGCTTCGGGGTCCTTGTTGTTGACTGCAGAAGGTCAAGGAGGTGAGATGATGAAGTATGGAGAAGAGTAAAACCGGATGAGACACATGGATGGACTAGATATAAATGATGACACATGGTCTGGCAAAACCAGACAAAATCCTGCAACCTCAGATTTCAGAGGGGGATTTTGTTCTGCAAAGTATCCACTGAATAAAGCAGGCCCAGCAGTGTTCAGCCGAATTAGTAAACTATGGGGATTGGCTTAGACGAGGATATGACTCACTGCCTTCTGAAATGCCTCGACTCTGGAGGCAACACTTTAAACTAGGTCTAATAGATAAGAAATGAAGCATGACTCTGCAAGCACAAGGCCCATTTCTCTTTGTAAATTTATCCAGAAACTCATTTTGCTCAATAGTTTGACACATTTTTCAGAGTCACTCTTGTGCTTTCACAGCATGGTGCATTCATCCAATGAGCTGCAGGAAAGGATAGCAACAATGACCGCCTGCGGATCATATCATAGCACACCTACTTTAATTAAAGCAACACCAGATGAGTTTTTCACTTTCAAACTATATTTTCCATGTCCTTTTGGTGGTACAACAACTCACAATAGCTTAAATTACACTTTGGTCATCAGTCGACATGCCTCTGTGTCTTTCACTGGCACTGCGTAAGTTCAGGGTACCTACCCATGTCCCAAAAAAACTAGAAAAGCACTCAGAGAGCGCAGACCTCCGCCAAGCATGATAGTTCCTCCCATATTATGACTCACACCAAAATAATAATCCTATATTTATTTGTATCGGTACCCTGACTGTTTTTTTCCCAATGTTAAAGAATCCTTTAAAAAAAATCCTGGATCCAGGTGGTGATCCGGATCACTCCCAAAATCTAATCAACTGTTCCTTGTGTCATTTCAATGATGTCCTGAAAATTTCAACAAAATCCATCCAGTACTTTTTGCTTAGTTACAAACAGATAGACAGACAGACAGACGGGGCGAGCGCACTGCCCCTGTACCTGGCCCCTCCCCTACCGTACACACACAGCTCAGTGAAGCGCAGGTAGCCCCGCCCACACCCACATGGAGGAGAGCAGAGACATAACTAGCACCATTCGAACCGAATTAGCGCATTGGGATGGGAGTAAAATGTCGGATCACTCCCAAAATCTAATCGATTATTCTTTGTGTCATTTCCATCATGTCCTGAAAATTTCATCCAAATCTATCCAGTAGCTTTTGCGTAAAGTTGCTAACAGACAGACAAACATTTGAACAAACAATACGAACTCTGGTGGAATGTTCAGTTCCAAAAGGATTTTAAGGACTGTTGTGTCATAGTTTTCACCGACACATGGCTGACCGAACAGAACCACATCTCTAAACTCACCAGAACCCCAGTCCGACTGACCCGTAACATAAAGTAACAGGTAGGAGGGGTCTGTGTGGATATGAATGAATGAATGATACGTCAACTCCGTTATTATCACAGAACTAATCTGGACACCAGACATTCCACTTTTGTGGACTGGGAGTTCCCTCTGGTGCCGGTTCTAGATTTGGACAAAATCAAACATTTAAAAAACAAAAAAATGCCCATTAAATTAAAGTCTGTTAAGTTTCAGGAGGTAGAGAAAAGTTAAATGAGTTTCATAACAACAGGAGACTTAGAGAAATTAGAAATGCCTTTTTACTTTCACTTTCTAAAGCGAAACGCCGACAGTTAGTGTGGTACAGAGAACACAGACTATGGAGGATATGAACTGGATGATTGTAATGATGTCTGACTGAGGAAGACCATGGTACGTTTCTATCAGTATGTCTCCTGTCTTAACTGTTCGGTTGTCAATAAATACACGAGTATTACCAACATAGAGGTTTTATAATAGCTGTTACCGACGATACCGTTTATTGACTTTAGAGGGACCCCGCCAACAGAAAGTTGTCTAATGTTGCTTTAAATGAAAACTGCCAAATAAATGAAGTGGAAGTTCCATCTGTCTGACGTCTTTCTACCTGTGATGGTGGACATCTCCATGGACGACTGCACATTGGGCACCTCGATGATCACACTGGAGCTCAGCTGAGGTTTGTCCTGACTCTGCTCCATCTCCGTGTCATTTTTTAGATCTGTGATGGCAGGTGGAGGTGAATCTGTCTGCTGAGGAGGCTCCTCTTGTGTCTGAGGACAGTGGACACTGGTGATCTGGTCTTCTGCTGGATCATAGTCCTTTTCCTCTGTCTGCTCATCCTGCCTGTAGATGTAGAGAGCAGACAGACAGAGATTTACTGGATTACTGGACATTTTATGTGACTAAAATTTGCACTGCTTCTAGGTTATGTTTTCCTTTCTTTCATATAATTCTTTATCTGTTTCCCTCCTGCCGTTTTGTGTTTCCTACCCCTAACTAGATATCCTTCCTGGTGGTTTCTGTTTACTTGACTTAGGCTTTATTTTATTTTGTTAATATGCATTCATATGCAGGCTGATCCAATCATAGGCAGACATTTATAATACAAGGAAAGTCCACACAGTCAGGATGCACTGAGTATGCATTCAGATCCTGAATGCAACACACACTGAGAGGTGTTCTGGGATGCACATGACCATATTGTTTAAGTAGTCTGAGCAGGAATGCATCCCAGGACAGCTGAAGGACTGTCTACTCCACAGATGTCCTCTAGGCAAGCAGAAGGCCCAATGGCATCATATTAAGGGTTTTAAAGACGTCTGACAATTTTGAAAAAAAACAAAAAAAACCAACCCAATGACATATTATTATGAGGGTTTCATTAAAATCAGCTGATTCTGATGAGAGTGAAGCTTCTAAAGGAGGAGTCAAAGGAGGGCTGGGCAGGGACAAATAGTCTTAGGCTCGAGTCCAGTATTTCTTATCTCTTTCAACCAAAAGGTAAAAATTGTGCCAAACAGTATATGTTATTTGAAATAACAGTTGTGGTTGATACGACATCTTACCTCTCCTCCTCAGGTTGAAACTCTTCTTCATTCTTTTCCATCTTCTCTTCCTTCTCCTTCGCATCTTCTTGATTTTTCTTTCTTTCCCAGCTAATGGAGCGACTTGTCAACTTGCTTCCATTTGTGGGTGAAGACCCCCGACTTCTGGGCTCCTTCTGAAGGTCACAGCGATACCTCCTGCCCCTAAACCCAACATGCCCGCCCATGTCAGGAGTCAGGCTGTCACTGTTTTCAGGCGGTCTGAACTTCTTCACTGCCCTGTGCTGACGCTCGCCGTTCAGCCTGGGGCTCCGCCGCTCACTGCCGGAGCTGTGGCTCACATGAATGGCCAGTTTCCCACCCTCTGAGGCAGGCTCTGATGGAGGAGGCTCTGGTATACTCACAGAAACAGCGACATCAGGAAGGGCCATGTTCATGGGGTCTATGGGGGGTTCAGGGATGTCCCCAGACAGTGCCACATTCAGAGGCATGTCCTCGGACATGGATGACCCTGAGGCCAGGTTCTTTGCAGGGGAGGCCAAGGGGTCTGTGAGGCGTTTGAGGCTGCTGGAGGGGGTATGTTGCATGGCTTTGCGGTGCAGGGACAGTGGACGTCCGAGCTGGGCCTGAGTGGCACCCGGGGGCCCGTCCTTCTCCTCGCTGGGGCTACTGAACAGGATCTCTCGGCTGGACATCTGGCGGTGTCTCCGCAGTTGGCTGGTCCTCTGCTCCCACACCGACATGGTCATCCTTTTTCGTCTCTCTCTCCTGGACATGAAAGAGTTAGAGGGGTTGAGTGGGGGGGGTGGGCGGCCCTCCCTGAGGCTGCCCTGGGTCTCCTCCAGGGAGCGTGAGTAGGTGGGCCGACTGCGGTGGATGGCTCTTTTTCTGTACAGGTAGGGCCGCCTCCGCCGGCTTCCCCTGAAAAGAGAAAGAAAAGACATGTAAAGAGAAGACAGAACACAGAAAAAGATTATTAATTATGTCATTATTATTATATTAAATAGAGAAATTTTAACATAAGGTAATTTAGGGTTTAGATGTAGATTTCAACCATCACATTTATTGATCCAGGTTTAAATATTATTTGGCATGGTGTGCTATGTTTTAATTTGATCCAAAGTGAGTTTCAAGGTTACTTTCCTGCACTGTGAATGTAAATTAAGAATCAAACATTTGTACTTAAAAATGAATACTCCAGTACATGGCAAGGGCTTCGTTTTGATGCTCTGATGATTTATCAACAACATGGAGCAATTTGATTTCAACATGAAGCAATTTACTGGATCAATGGAGATGTTAGGTGATAAATTAACCAAGCAACGGATTGTAGTGGAAAAAAAAAAGAGCAAAAACGCAGAATGAAATCAGTGGAAGAAATATACAGATGTGGAATCAAATAAGGTTGGAGAGTTTGGAGATACAGGACAGAGCATGAGCAGAATATTATGCAGGATGAGCCGAAGACATTTACCCAATTTAAGAAAATCAGGCAGGCGTTAAGTGAGATATTCAGAGAGCTGAACATACAGTGTTACTTACTGGAGCGTGGACTCTTGTGTGGTCCGTGTTATCAATGAGCGATTGGTTGAAAACAAGACATTAGTGCTTTTTGGAGCAGAGACAAAACAGGCCAGGAGACGCACAGAAAGCAACCCTCTGAGATCATAAACCAGAATTTACACAAAGATGACAATTATGGAAATGGCTTTGAATTGCTGACATTAACCAGCTGTTGTCGATTCATTTTCAAATGCTTATGGGTACAACTGCTCTTTAGGAGAATATGTGTATGGATGAATTTTTAATACTGAACTGTTAAATCCAATTTCCACTTGTGTGTATATGTCTATAATTTGGAGGTTAAGTCCTGACTGGGATCGTAACGCTTTGGTGTGAGTCTCCACTGGAGCCAAGCGGCACATTGACAAACAAGATGGTAGCAGTATTAGAACAATCAAACAACATTTATAAACATTAAAGCGCAACATTGATAGAAGACATATTCAGTTGATTGAGATGTTGGACAGTTTTAACTACAATACATTATGATACAAATAGGAAAAACACAGAGATGAGCTCCATCAGCAAAAAAAGATAGAAGTACATTTTCAGATACCCTTTGGGATGCAGCTCTGAACACCACCACCTCTGAGCACTGACACATTAGCATACGTCAGGTCATGCTAGTGCAGATAAATGAGGACATTAGCATGTTCAATATACCTCCTGAATATATTTGGACACTCAACAGACTACACAATGGAAGAAAAACGGTTCACACACTGAAAATACTTTCCAAATATTCCTGCCCTGTCAACTGTACATGAAAAGCATTCTCAGTCAGCGTCTGTGCTATTGGTTTTTCTTCCCTTGATCACACAGACCCACATGCATTCCCAAATGGAATCAGTATGAGCCTCCAACATGCGGCACCTTGTATTTTATCGAGCACATTCTGTCATGCAACTTCCGTCAGGGTCAGTGGGGGCAGGTACCGTCAGGGGCTTTATAGCTAACAGCAAAGACGAGACCAGAAAAACCTTAAAGTTCACAGTGTCCTCTCAGAATACAGATGCTGGCCCACATGACCCGTGGTATTCCAGTCTTCTCTATGAGCTCTGACAAGGGCTCACCCCCAAGATGGCTCAACTCAAACTAATACAGATCTACTGGTTTCCATCCATTCTGTCTGCATTGTTCTAATTCAATTTCCGTAGAGTCAATTTAACAGAAAAATTACACTGTTGTTGAAAGTGAATAAAGAAA
This sequence comes from Fowleria isostigma, assembly GCA_029814645.1. Classification (NCBI taxonomy): domain Eukaryota; kingdom Metazoa; phylum Chordata; class Actinopteri; order Kurtiformes; family Apogonidae; genus Fowleria; species Fowleria isostigma. The sequence continues at coordinate 36,648,346 of JAPTGZ010000019.1, forward strand.
AGACAGAAAAGAAAGGAAAAAGTCGACAATGCCATGTTAAGAAGTAGTATTCTGTAAAATCTTCCACATGCCCATGCAACAAACTGTCTTTAGTCCATAGCGTGCAAACAGAGCCAGCAGTTTTCAACCCTGTGCATGCACATGCACTTCCAAGACCTACAACCACGCACTTTGTAATCAATTCCTGAGAAAAATAAATCTATTCTGTGAACTGGAAACCTGAACATTGAAGAAAACAAGGTCACATTACTTTATGAATTACATTTTGGGAGACTGAGAGCAAAAAGCCTGAAAAAAAAAAACAAAAAACAAAACTTGTTTAAAAACCTGAAAAACACTGTTTAATAGTCCAGTATAGTACCATGTAAATTTGGTCACAAAATTAACTCTGTCTCCAAAACAACCATATGAAACCCCTCCCACCCCACCCCCACCCTGTATTGGGACCATGGAGACAGATTTTATAGATGCTGGGCCGCTGAAACGAGCAGAGGTTTTACTCTTTACTGGAACATTCCCCGATACTCACTCTCTCAACAATCCACCTGTGATCCTAAAGTTCTACATGTGCATTTGAACATCTCACACCGTGGTCCTAATGACAGTGAGGCATTAGAACTATTCCACATGCTGAGGTTTCATTCCTAACCCTAATGCACTAAATGATGTTCACTGAAGGCTTCAACAGCTATCACCGACAAAGTCCTTACTTTTTTTTTTTAGACACTTCCCAGGGTGAAAGAAGGAGCCAGAGACAGGAGATGAGGAGGTCAGGCATCTTATACAACACTTACTCTGAAGACATGAAGGAGGACAATGGTCCAACTTCCTTGGCTTTTTGAAGAGCGTGTTTCTGGTTGAACGCCGCCTCTGCTTCCTCTTCATCCTGATCAAAAGATGAAAGAGGCAAAAGATCCCTGAACAACTTTAGCACCAGTTAATAATTTAACAGAATTAGGGCAATGGAAGGAGCATAGGAGGAGAACTATTCAGCATTAAGAGACAGGCTCTCACTAGAATAAAACCACATAGAGCCAGGCTTGTTCATTCAGTCACAGCTGTTTTTAAAAATGACCTTAGTAAGTTCTTGTGCATTGGCCAGGTTATCCACAGCGATAGCCAAAAAGACATTCAGGAGAGTGTCTGGTGACAGGTGAGTTAAGGTCAAAGTATGTTATTGTTTTAAGCACCATCCAAGCAGCGTATGACTTTCAACACAATTTCTTTTTTCAAATTTGGAAAACCCGAGTGATAACCTAAGTATCACTAATCCATTAGTCTTTCTGTGCTTACGCGCCTGAATCACTTCAATTTATGATGAACTTCAAAGATGACTCCATCATAAACACAGTCCACTTTTACATAAATCAAAACGTCACTCTGGAAGTGCGTTGGAGGAATGGGAATTCCATGCAGCAAACAAGCAAAAGTGGTTTCTCACAGATTTGGCAAGAAAACAAATCAGATGGCGACAACGTAAGATTATACCAGGGTTGTTTTAAAGAATGAGTCAAATCAGTGGATGGTGGTAAAGGTGACATTTGGGTTCTGGACAGTTTGTTAGTTGGTGCTGCTGTCAGGTAGGCTACAAAAAACCTACTCTAAGCCAAACTGATTCAAGATTCAGTCATTATAATCAAATCAATCCCAGTGTTGAAGATACTGTATGTATTAAGTAATAAATATAAATATTGAAGATACTGCAATGAAAACTTTCAAAATTAGTGACATGATGTCACAAGCAGCCTTTGTTTGGTATGATTCAATTCAGTGTTTCGTTACTGAAAAGGTAGCATGTAGAAGGATACAGTTTCCAAAGAGTGTGAGCACTATGAAGTAAATGGAGGACCACATGCCAGACTTGACTCCTCCTTGAGAGCGAATACCGTTGTACATCACCTCGTTCCAGTCCTCGCCAGTCAGGATCTGAAGAAGCAATACATGACATTTTAGTTGACCACACTGAGAAGGTCCGTCGGCGCTTCTGCACAGGAGAAAGAGTTTGCCACACTGGAATTGGACTCAAACTCCGGTATATTTCTATCTGATCTGTGAGACTTCATTTGTATGTGTGAGTGAAACAACAGAGCAGGTTGATTGGCAGACCTGAAAGACTGTCATGATGGCTGCAGGGAAGGTGTCAAAGTTTGTTGGGGTATAGTCTTCAAAGATGAACCTGAGAAAAAAATACGACACGTGTTATGCTTCAAAACTTCAAAACTTGGTAAACTGAAGATATTTAATTTTTTGGTGAAAGAGAAATCAATGGTCTTCCTCTGTGAGTGGCTGGCTGATAGATTTTTTTCATGTGCTTTTCATTTCAGAGGTCGGCTCATACACAAAGCAAACCTCGCGAACCTCACTCAGCTTTTATTGATGTGACAGCTTGAGGGAAACAGCCTTCAGCTCAAGGGAAAACCAAGCATCAATAGCTTTGTATATGACAAAGGCAGACACTTAAACCTACAGCACAAACAGTCTATTAGAAAACAGCTGAGCAGGCCTGAGGACTCATTATTCTCTCTGCAAAATGTATCTTTTCAATTAAGTGTAATCTATTCAACCATGAAGTGTGCTTTAGTGTTCTTTTCAGGTTTCTAAATGTCTACTTAAATCAGAGTAAATGTTGACTTAACCAACAAAAAAAAAAAAGCTGTATTTTTTGTTGGACTGAATAAATGTGCATAATTGCTTAAATGAATGGTGGAGACATGCCTTTACATGTGGTGATGCTCAATTAACATTACAAGGCTCGGAAGCGCTTCACAATAATGGTTTATAATTAGACTATTACTTAAGTTTAGAGAAAAATGCCACAGCGGTGACAGTTGCTGTTGCCAGTTGCTAAATATTGAGCTCCTTTTTACTTTACGTTTGATCCACATATTTCGGTGGATCACATTTCTTTTTCCTCCATCAGCAGCATTTAACTTCATCAGCTGCTGCTCTTTCATAATTTGCCATCTTTCGTATTGTAATTTCTCATCAAATTAATTGAATCACACAAAAGAATGAAAGTGACACTGTCTGCTGAAAACATGTCATTCACCTCTGGGTCTCTGGAGGTTCATTCAACATTTTTCCAGTTTTCTGTCTAATCTTCAGTATTTTTGTATTGTGTGCTGGACTGAGTGTGTTCCTGGAAATAACTGAGATTTGATAAGAAATAACAGATGTGAAAGATATAATATAGGTAGACATAACAGAGGAGCTTTGATAAACTGGTGGTTAGTGTACTAGTCAAATAAACCCATTGTTTAGTTTTTATTATAGTTTAGTACTACTACTAGAGTTTCTGTAATGACAAAGGTTACACACTTAGCTCTTATGAAATGAGTAAAAAGTGTGATTTATATGATATTGGTGATCACATGACCACATTGGAAACAGTACTGTAATCTTTTAATTTGTGTTAGTAATACAGCGGTACCTTGACTTACGCGTTTAATTTGTTCCATGACCAAGCTTGTAACTTAATTTGCTTGTATATCAATTACATTTTCTAAACTGAAATTAACTGAAATGCCTTTAATTCATTCCAGTCCCATCAGGCAAAATATGTGGAGATAATGTCTAGAATATACAAATGTATTTCTAACCTATGAGTAACATGCTTTGAAACTGCGCCTAACTCTTATTGAACTTATCTCTGACGCATATTGACGGATGTAGTCATATTTAACATGTTCTGGGTTACTTTTTTCACCTCTTCCAGACAAACAGCAAAGCATTTCTGCACCTTCCCTATGGACAGTGACCGGACTTTGCTGTGCAACAGGAGATAAAGTGTAACATCTAATATTGTCATAATCTTCAAATTTACAATTCCATTTAAAAAACTAACAAACTAAAATACAATAAATTAACATTAAATACTCATTAGGGATGAAATAGTCTCCGCAGCCTCCAGATATGTAACAGTAAGGTTCACAGGACGAACCCGTCAGTACTCCTCAAGAGGCTGTGGTTAGCAGAGAGATGGAGGATCCAGAATACCGACTAGTTGTCCTCCAACATTTTTATTTTTCTTGCTATGAAACTTGTGCCGGTGTATCTGAAGCTTGCTCGTAACTTAGATTTTGGCTCACAATTCAAAACAGGCTTGTAGTGGTGCCTCATAACTCGGATCATTTGTAAGATGCACTTGTAAGTCAAGGTACCACAGTTTGCTAAACCCACATTTATTAGTCTTTGGTTTAATTCCTTCTTAATTTTTTACGTCTATAACTAGTTACATCACAACATTTTAAGGTCAAGACTTTGGACACACATTTCTCTGATACGCCATATTTGTTTGTCAGCAGCAGCGGCTGTAGTCCATACCGAAAATATGTCCAGACTTCAAGCCGATTACCTAAAACGTTCAGTTGTTAGTTGTATTAATCAACACAAGTGGCTGAACGGGACAGAGCAGCACGGTCAACAACCTGGAGGGGGTGTGGTGTGAATGGCTCACTTGCATTTAAAGGGCCAGCACTCAAAATGACCTTTCTCATGTAATTACACAGAAATAGGGTTGAAGATGGGCCTGTGGAGTTAAGGAAGAATTCAGACCCAATTATAGCATTTACAGTTTATGTAGACCACAGGGACATGTTTTCAAATGCATAAATATATTTTAAAAAGCAAAATATCACTCCTTTAAGCTAAACATGGAAGCGCTGCTCTCACATTCCTCAGTATCTAAAACATTGATAATCATTGATAAATGGTTCACACTATGTAATGAGGCTCTCTTTTGCCTTTTATAAAATATTAAAACCTTTGAAATACAGTAGCTGAAATACAGCATTGAAATCCAGTAGTAAATGGTTTAACACAGTGGCTGAGTTACAAGAAAAAAATAATAATCTGGTAGCAGACTGAGACTGAAATGATACATGGAAATGGTTTTGATAATAACTACAGTTAAATTACAGTCTATATTACAGATACAGACTAAATTATTGACCTAGTTATTAACTTTACAGCAACATATATATATATATATATATATATAT
>JAPTGZ010000019.1:36740675-36750894 GCA_029814645.1 Fowleria isostigma
TCACTGCCACTAAACGCTGATTCCACTGTCGTGTTTCACAGACGCTCTCTGTGATGCACATGATGCAAACACAAACAAAGACATTAGGATAAAAGGACAGAACATGTCTATATTCTCACCTTCCTTCATCAAAACCACTATTTATTCCTTTAAACTTTGAAGTAAAATTAAAATGATTTGTCTTTATTTTTTTAAGTTGTGTTAGTTCATCTTAAATTGTTAGTAAGTTGGATATAAATGTGTTAAAGACTGCGGTGCACATGTTGTGGAGGTTATTTGACTTGTTTGTTGTTTATATCTATCAATATTATTATTGTTGTTCTATTTGTTATATTATTGTATGCTTTTTGTAGTTCTTGTTTCAGCTGATTCTGGAATAAACTTTCTTTTCTCCAGACATGTTTTTTTTTCATATATAAATATATATATTATATTTTTATTTGCTTATTCAAACAATTGTTTCATTAAATCAAATCAAAGCAAATAATCAACAGATTAATCGATTACAAAATCACTTGTTAGCTGGTGCTCTACAACACATAGAAACACAGATTTTTACCCAACTCCAGTGATTCCAAATAGTGACATAAGGCTTTCAGTTGCTCATAAAAGTTCAAGACGTAGGAACAGTTGATTCTCCATCATCCTCACGGTGGGTAGTATCACCATCACACCTTGAGTGGGATGTTTGGAGTCATTCAGCTCTACGGACACAGTTCACTGAGTCGTCTTTACACACACAGTAACGTGGACTGTAAACCGACTCAGAACCAGCTCCTCCATTCTTCCCTTAGATGCATATACACATAGGCAGGTGTAGTTTTCAGAATTACATGAAAATCAGGGTTTCTTTAACTTTATCCAAATCCATCACAGCTGCTTTTGCTTGTTTGCACTTTATTTGTCCCTTGTGTAATTGCTGCTTATGTTTGTCTAGGCTTTAATTAATCCACATATTTTCTTGTGTCTATTTTACTTCAGTGTCTTGGATGATGTGTCTCTACAGCGCTTGTGCTAACATTTGATTTTCTTTTCTTTTTAAATAAATTTACTGATCTGTCTCATCTATCTTCCAAATTATCTCCCATTATAAAAAAGGTAAAAAAAAAAACTAAAACAAAACCTAAAAACAAAAAAAAGAACAAGCAATGAGCAGAAAACCTGCTTTTTAATGTGTAATTAGAAAGAAATGAGAGTAATGGCATAGCTATGCTGGGGACTCAAGGGTCATTTCCTTGTTAATTTTCCATCTCTATTTTTCATACCAGGATACAATTTAGTTAGAGGAGAATTAATGGGCTTTCTGAAGTTTAAGCCTCCTCTAGAGGCATATGTACATAATTTACCACCTTAAATGTAGCCTTAATTAACATGAATACTCCAAAACCTCACTACTCATCACCCTTCAGTTTAATGGTCAGGCCTTTAGACCAGAAAAACCTTTGTGTACTGTTGTCATTTCTTGTTTTAGAAAACCAAAACTATGTACCTGTCTACCCACTCTAATAAAAGTGAACATCAGACCAGTAGTATGTGTACACACATAATTATTTCCATGTGCAATGATGAAACAAACACTATTAAATCTAGCAATCAATTATTTAGAGGTGTACCTTCTCAATAGGAAACTTCCCACTGCGGGTGTTCCCAGTGGGGATCAGACAGAAGGAGCAGCTGCCAGTCCTCCCCAGGCCTGCCTCTAGAAAACGTGTTGTGTGCTTCATTAGCTCTGTCTCTTCCCTGCCAAGCCTCCATCAGCCCTCTATCGACTACAACCACAGGCAGGTAAGCTGTTAATCACACCCTCACATAGACAGCCCTTAGTATGTAAGAGGGTCTAAAAGACTAAATAAAACAGGCAGGGTGTTATTACTCTTCTGAGTCCACACATGCACCCATTTACATCCAGTGTCACTGAATTTCTGCTTCATTTCTAATTTCATCATCTGCTCTTAACTAAACACTTAGGCTTTTTTTTTTTCTCTCTTTTACAGACAAGGTGGCAGTGGAAAGTTGTGCTCCAAACACAAGGCTGACCTTTATGAGATGTGCTGGTGTCATTGTGCGTGTGTTTGTGTTAACGTACTCAGGCGTAACTGGGCTTTCCACAATAAAATGACACTGAAATAACAACAGTTTGTTGACAACTACTTCTTCCATGGCACAGATGGGTCAATGATTTTTTTAGGACTAAATAGATTTTAAGCACTAAAACATGCTAAATATATTAGCTGTAAACTGGATGGGGTGAAACACATAAAAGTCGGGGGAAATATAAAATAAAATTAAAATGTACTAATTTATTTAAAGTGGCAGCAGTGATCCTTCTCCTCATCTTAATATGATCTTGTGCCCACTCACTGAAACACTGAAGTCAACCATGTGGGATTTGGGATTACTGTTACTTCTATTTGCCTAAAAAAAATAATTGATATAAATGCTGCTAATGACAGGTGTGTCGCACAACGGTCCTGAAGGTGGACTCACCACACCTCATTCATTTAACAACTGACAACATGGAACTCTTCCAACCCCCCCGCCTCCTTTCAGCACGTCTGGCCGTTGTGCAGTGGGTGGAGTTTAGCTCCAAGTGGTGGCAGAAGTCATGTTTTAAGGTTCGAATTGGATTTTAGAAACAAAGTGTCGATAAAAGTATATGATCTATCCAACTTCATATTCTTAGTGATTTAACACTCCGAAGTACATTAGGTAATCAAGGAAATATAGTACTGAGATGAACTGGTGTAAGGATTTCTGCATTTCATGGGATTTGATGTTTCTAGTGGAAAATACAGTTGAAACAATAACAGCCATGTTTCTCTGGAGGATACTTTGCCGAAACTACATCTTTATCATCCTCTAAATAGAATTCCAAGCATCACATGTAATTGTATTTTGTCTGTCTACCTTCTCACACTTCAAGCATCACTCACTTAGGATGACTGAACCATTCACTGACAGAAGATATTGACCACCAGAACACAACATCACTAAGATCAGCATCACTGCTTTCAAAACCATATTAGGAAACCATATAATATAGAATATGACTCAATGAGTGATGACTTATTGTAATACCAGATGACACAGTGATCAGACATCATTACATATAATTCCTGTTAATGTCTGTTAATCAGATACAGTAGAGCTCATTAGATGTAATGAGACTCTCCCTCCACAACAGCACATTAACCTAGAGGTTATTCAGTCTGGCTGCTTTCCCTCTGGTCACTAAAAGCACTCACAATATTTTGAATTAAAACCAATTGTATTCCTGTGTGAGAAATGTGCCTCACAGCTACTGCAATAAACACACACGTCAGTTTGTTCCTCTCATTGAAATTCATCTTGCTTCTATTTTTAATCACCTCAATGAACAGGCAAACCCCAGGGAAACAACAATAGAGAGTGATCGACAATAGAGGTGCACTCACACTCTGGGTTTTTTTAAATCAGCGGTGGCTCAGTCAGTCAGACAGGAAGCTGCTGAATGGAGCAGAACAATAGCAGTGAAGAGGCCACACCTGGCCTGGACACCTGGTGAGGTGCTCAGCAGCAGCAGCACAAACACGCCACCAATGGACATTTGCTTGTGGCCGTCTGCCTCAGCAACAGGCAGAGGAAACCCAGTCAGTAACAGGAGAACAAGACGCTCAGTATGAACAAGTGGCCACACACTCACTGACCAAACAGGAATAACTGAAAATGAATATGTCTAGGTCATATAGTCTTTTTGGACTTAATGTGAACAGCTGCCTAGTATAAATCTAAATGGTGACTGTGATAGCAACAGCAGCACAACAGCAGGATGTCTTTACTGTAACAAAAATGAATTAGACCCATAAATACAGAAAGAATGGTGTCTCTGATTCTAGTCCACTTATCAGTGACACGTCTTTTTAATTTCAGATTGTCAATATAAGGTTAGATTGCATAATACCACATGTCAACAGTGCTGATTGTAGTGCACAATAAATGTGGTTCATTGCTTCTTTTGTGGAGCTGAACTTTGAACTCCAGTGGTCCTGATTGTTTCCATGAGTATCTGTGGTTGTGTGAGGGTCCAAGGGTCAGGCTCATTTATGGGGACCACATGCAGGTCCATGGAACTGTGTCCATATAGTTCACTATAAAACTTATTTAAGGGTAACAGTGAGGTAGAAGTTTGAGGGCCATTGGTATATTAATATATGAAGTAATGTGATGTTATATCTACAGCTGTTTTCCATGTATTTGGGATCATGCGCTGTCCATGGTTCTGAATTAACCCCCCAACAGACCAAACCTGCACCGTTTATGAAACCAGCCTGGATTTGGACACTGACACAAGAGGGAGGATTATTGTCAGACTGGGGTCACAGATGGGTGATTTTTCCAAATGACATATGTATTTGTAAACAGTTTGGATGAATGTGCTTGGACACAATCACACCTTACCCGCTTTAATTCAGTGACACCATGAAGCAGAAGAAAAGGATATGGCCACTCAATGATTTTCTTTGCGTACTTCCGGACCACGTTGTCCTCCCCGAAGATGAAGAGGGACCTGTTGACGGTGAAGCAGTTCTCCCTGACCGGTATGGGGTTGTACAAGGCCATGGTGCGGGCTCGCTGCGCTTTGGTCTGCTTGAAGGCTGGGGAGATGCCACCTGTGGACACGGCCGCCCCGTCGCGGTTCCGGTTGCGCTCGGACCCTCCATCCCCTGAGCTTAACAAACCCGGGACGTCGTCTCCAAAACGGGCCATTCTGTCAAAAAATAAACCACACACGGGGTGGAAAACAGGGTGAGACAGGCGGGGACACGGAGGCTGAAGCAGGGCGCGGTGCTCGACGTGAAGCGGCGATGCCCTCCACAGCCTCAGTCCAGCATTAGTTGTGTTCTCCCCCACACACTCAACACATTCAGTGGTGTTAAACTTCTAAATCAGTTCCAAACATGGACGTGTTTATGTCCGCTCGGGCACGTTTTCACTCCGTCGTGGAGAAGCAGCACGTCGGTCCTGCCTCTCAAGTGCGCTTTGCGTAAAACACATCCAAAAAGTAACCCAAATTCTGCATCATTCAGCAGGTCGTCGCACAAAAGAAAACATTAAAACGTCATTTGGATGTTTGTTTCAGCGTTTTATCCATTCAAACAATAAAAAACAAAACAGTAAAAGCTGCAACAGGTCAGGTCGACCATCCTCAGCGGAAACAGGAGCAGGTTAATCCATGGACGTTTCAATCAGCTGGAACACCTCACACTAATTCAGCGCACATCACTCGTCTCGTCTCTTCCTTCTTCTGACCATCTAACATAAGAGCACCATCCTACCGCATGCGTAAGAGCATGACCAAAAAAAGAAAAACTTTGGCTTTTTCCATCACATTTTCCCCGAAACGAGGCGCGTCGCAAACACAGAGCTGTCAGCATCTACTATTAAAGACGGGTAATCCGTCTGCGGTTTCCCCTAACACCGGAACAGCAGGAGGAAGGACACAACACTGTCCCCTAATGCGACAGCATCAACACACCTCCACTAACCTTTGTCCATCCCATAATATGCATTCCACTAACCCTACATCTGTTCACCAACTCATGGAAACAGGAGAGATGTGGAAACTAGGAATGTGTTCGATGCGTTTGAATGGAAACAAACGCGTTGGTCCCGGATGGAGGGTGGAGATGGTTCAATCTGAATCTGTTCTGACCATCAGCAGAGGGTTACCATCACAGTTCTAAAACAAACACACAACCTCCTGGACTTAATGTTGTGAAATGTGCATCCATCTATTGTAAAGTCCTCCCTGGGTGTCCACCCTGTGTACAAACGCCTGTGGGGTGAACAAACTGAGTGGTGGTCACACATCAGACCTGATGGAGGCTCTAAACACCTGTTCTGAAACATCCACTGACAGTCAGAGGACAGCAGAGCATCGGTGCATAATTACAGAGTCCAGAACCTTCTATACCAGGCTGATAGTGAGGGGGCGTCAGGCTGCTGTGATCACAGACATGCTCTGGAAGACCAGGATTTACAGACAGGATGAAAGTACCTGGAACTGGACCAGTCTAAAACCACCAACATGACTATGGACTACATCCAAACAGAAGACCCTCTAGCATACTGAAGAGAACTCAGAAAACACACACACACACACACACACACACACACACACACACACACACACACACACACACACACACACACACATATATAACACTGCAACCACACACACACATATATAACACTGCAACCACACACATCCAGACAGACTCAACTTCTATCCTCATCCTAGACTTCAGACGTGGAACAAGAAAAGTGAATTGCAAAAACCAAATAACATAAGCAATAGAAGCAGCTTTAAAGAAAAAAGCCAGCAGTTTGACTTTTCCCACCGAAAAATATAAAATAAAGTTAAATCTAAATACCTCTTTCAGACTTATATCTGTTGCTTAAGCACACCTTGGTACAAATGGGACACTGTCTATTTTTCACCCCATAAAGACCCCATAAAGACCCCTAGACCCTCATGTGTGGGTTTACTCTATGACATTTTACAGAACAAAGTCATATGGTGTAGAACTACCAGGCTGCAGCGTCATCTATGTATCCTTGTATATTATAGCTTCTTTTTTTTTTTTTAAATCAAGTTTCCTTCTGTGTTTTAAAATTAGAGGATCTTACTAGAAATAAATATTCAAAACTGTCTTGTATTTTTGTAAATTTACAACTGAATACAGGTCACGTCTTTCTTCATAAATTACAATATTTTTACTGCTCAGCTATTTAAGAAAATGTGCTACCTACAACCATGAAGGGTTGGTTTTATGGTTCCTGATTCAACGTCCAAGCGCCTGCTCTGATGGATGGGCCTTCTTCCTTTCATTCAACCTTGTCTAAGGACTAGCCACATTTTTATGTGTTTTAATGCTATTACTCTCTTTACTCTTTAAGGAATGGAATTACTCCCATCTTTTAAAGTTAATTTATTGTATCAATTAATTACATTTATTCTGTTTATTTTACCTTGGAGGGGAAGGTGCACTATATAAATGACATGTAATGTGTAACTGTGATTATGCTGACTCCAGTACTTTGTGACTGAGTGTGTTTTGTTATCGTATTTGTCTGAATGTGAATGCAGTAATGTGTAACACTGTAGTTCAAAACAAATGTCTGGAATGGGACAGTACAGTTGATCCTGAACACAAAGGGTTGTACTAACTGTACATATAATCATACAACAGAAGTGTGTGTGGGCTTGTCTCCGTTGTGCCTTAACCTGCCGTCCTCCATGTGCCTGGAATGTTATCTGTTGTCTCCTGTTTTAACGTGTCATACACAAAGTGATGAAGACGCACAAGATCTGTGCAGACACATGTCCCTAAGGGGAGGAAGGACAATGAACAAACTCATTTAGAATCTCACACTGATGCCTTTTTATTTTAAAATGCTGCCAATATCCATCCACATTAGTGTTTCATCTTAAAAGCTAATTTCTGAAATTCCAACATCACTGAAATGCAAATCACATGATCAGGGGGCTGATAAGACACTGACACAAACTGCCTGGATAAATGCTGTCCTGCTGTGAATGAGTCAGTATCGTGATAAAATCAGAATTTAACTGCACAGCTGCTCGTAACAGAAGTAACGAGAACAGAAGTGGCTGGAAGTCAGTGTGTGTACTCCTGGAGGATTCTGTTGATGTCTGTGAACTGGTTTAAGAGTCGAGTTGAGACCAGCTCTAGACGTTATGTTGTGTCTTCTGTTATGATCTGATGATATCAATGACATTTGATGGATTGATTTTGAACTAAGTCAGTGCTGATGTCTTGTTTCCTTTTGTTAATTTACCAGATTTTGTCCTTTTTCCCTTAGTTTTCTTTATTTTTTTGTTTTCCATCATGATAGCCTTGCATAACTTCAGAACCTTAATCTGGACCCAGACCACCTACTTGGTTGATCCAAACACCAGCTGGCTGTTCGGTCCGCGCTGTGGTCTGAACTATTTCATTTAACAAATGTGGGTGGAGTCAAACTGGAAAGTTCAAAAGTCTGGAACAAATCAGGTCAAAGCAGCAAGACCTGATCTGTTGTGTTTCCTGTTTTCAGGAGGTTAACTGAATTGTGGATGCTCGTTGTAAATGCACAGCTTTGCAGTACAAACCAAAACTTAGTAGGTTATGTTTTACCAATAATACTTTTATATTATTAAACTATTAGTCCCATGAAAAACAAAAAAAAATTTGGAGTCATTAACACGATACATATTTTTCCCTTTTCTTTTTCAAAATGTATCTTAGCCATCCCTTTGGGGATATTCAGTCTCTGGCATCAGGAGAATTAACTTAATTAATTAATAATATACTGGAGGACAACCAAAATACTCACTCCACAAGATAACTGAACACAGAAAGCCTTAAGTCTGACTGGAGATATAACATGGGACCATCTAGCTGTGCTAGTGTCTACCCCACCTATAATTTATGAATTAAATGAATAAATCAAATGAAAGTGATCCACAGATTCTGTTTTTGGTGACCCTTTGGTAATTGTTGAATGAATAGTTTGTAGCTTTACTTGGTTTAAAAATTACAAGTATAGGCTTGAGACTATTATTATTGACCTAGAAAAGCACTGGGAGAGCGCAGACCTCTGCCAAGCATGACAGTTCCTCCATACTGTGACTCCCACCAAAGTAATAATCTACATTTATTTGTATCAGTGCTCTGACTATTTCATTTTGTGGAGTTTTCTGAACAAATGTTGAAAATGGTCCTATCTCCCAATGTTAAAGAATTCTTCAAAAAAATCTTGGAATTTTCTCAAAATCTGTCCAGTAGTTTTTGCATAAAGTTGCTAACAGACAGACACAGACAGACAGACAGACTGCCCTCGTACCTGGCCTCTCCCCCTTTCCTCACACACAGCTCAGTGAAGCGCTGGTAGCTCCGCCCACATGTGTCATTCAAAACGAATTAGCACATTTGGACGGGAGTAAAATGTCAGATCACTCCCAGAATCTAATCAATCAATTTCTATCATGTCCTGAAAGTTTCATCAAAATCAGTTCTGTAGTTTTTGCATAAAGTTGCAAACAGACAGACAGAAAAACCAACAGACAGACAGACAGACAAACCAACAGACAGACAAACAAACAAACCAACAGACAGACAAACCAACAGACAGACAGACAGACAAACCAACAGACAGACAAACAGACAAACCAACAGACAGACAAACGCCGGCAAAAACATAACCTCCTTGACGGAGGTAATTAAAAAGCTCCCACATGTATTAATGTGAAATTTACCAATTTCCAAATCCCCACAGATGTCCAGACTGTAATAGTCCACCTGTCCGTCTGTCATTCAACAGTTCATCATTAATCAGAAACAAACTGCATCATGGTATTTAGAGTTCACCAATCTAACAGGAAGGGTCAGTATGGGACAGATACAATTTTAATAGGAGGATTTTCAATAAAGCTTTCAATACATTTCTGTAATAAAGGCTCTTTAAATGGTCTAATTATTATTATTATTATTATTATTATTATTATTATTATTATTTTATTTATTTTTTTTACCAAAGTTCACTTTTCAATGCACAGCATGATCCTGGTGTATGACATGACTAAAGCTGTGACAGTAAACTTACAACAGTGTAGCCTTGACTCAAAAAAAAAAAAGACGGAGCACAGGAGAGTTAACCATGACACTGACACTGATGGGGATTTAGTGAAGGTGGTGTGACGAAGGCGCTGATCAATGGCGTGTGTCCTCCGACTCATTACAGGCATTAAAAATAGAACACATAACAGTCAGAAACATGACGTGCTCTCAGTAGAAATGGTGAAACACACAGCGCGGGCTCTTCCTCAGAGGACTATTTGCATTAAAAGCCACAGTCCAACTCACGGGGTTGTTTTTAATAATACAAATAGGACTTTTTGCTCCTTCCTCTGTGCAGCAGTGAAATACCCGTCCATTGTTTTATGTTCCAGCAGGATCAGAGTGAGGGCAGCGCTCTGGGCTGAGAGGTGAGGGGTGAATTATGGGAATTAGTGGTTAGAGACAGGGATGATTAGGGTGGAAGGATAATGGTTGTTTCCCGGAAGAAGGCGAAGAGCGAGCAGCTTGAGCCTCTTTGTGGTATAAAATACAAGAGTCAGTAGTGTTTTTGGTCAGTTTTAATTTTGTAAACATCAAACTAGTAAAAAGGATTGTGC
>JAPTGZ010000019.1:36776515-36789423 GCA_029814645.1 Fowleria isostigma
TATATATATATATATATATATATATATACACACACATTTTAAACATGCTATCATTTTTGGCCGTATCACTCAGCCCTTACACTAAGAGCACAACATTAATCGCTAATGTAATTAAACAGAGCCTTAATTCAGTCGTGAATCCAGTGTTTTGCGTCACTGTCTGAATATTCTACAGCTTCATTTTGCAGCCCAGAGAAACATTTAGTGAAACGAAAGACTTGGTCATCTATGCAGTGACAGATCACACATCATGGAAACTCATGATCTTATTTCTTCATCATTGTAATTGTCATCAGTGTCAGTTTGCAACAGCTGACTATTCCAACATAGAAACAAGAGAGAGTGAGCAAACAACAAACTAAGTGAGGGTGAGCGAGAGAATGTGATTGTATGTTTAAGATGATCCCTCACTGAACCATAAATAAATATATTTATGTCATGAAACAAATAGATGTGGTCAGATGAAATGGAGACACTGCTCCTGTCAGTGGAGTCTGGGAGTGAAGACACTTCTGGACTTTTCCTCAGACTCACATTTTCTCTCTTGGCGCCTTTTCCATTCTGCATATTATGTTTGACAGACACACGGGTTTTGTGGCGAGGAAAATGGCTTTTCAGCGTGTCATCATTAATAATTCACTTATGACAAACAGCTCTGACATTTCCACTGCGCTGGGTATCTGTCTGACACTGACAGGGACACAATAATGAAGGAGAAACAGACAGATGGAGGGGGGACACACATCCTCTCTCACTTGTGTGCTGATGAAATTAAGGAAGGGTCAGGCCTAATAAAGTGTCACATGTTCTGTAGTAAAGCATTGATAGAAGACACAAAACTGCCTGAGGTGACCTTTTTAGAAACTGACCATTGACCCTTACATTGGATTAAAAACCTTGACTTATTGTAGCTCTTTCACACAACAAAAACAATGAAAGAGAAGAGAGAAGCTCAGCGGGGAACGACAAATCTAGTGCAAATGATAAGAATGAGCAACGGGTTCTCATGAAATGTCGACTGGGTTTTCTACAGTCCAGTTTGGCCTACATGAGAAACATCAGTCATACACATACACTCTCATTTTCAGCTAAACCTGAATAAAGGGTGGGTGCATAAGTTGTTAGCAGGCTGACAAATTGATGCACTTTGTGAATTCTCATCTCTTCTGAGTGTCTGACTCGCAGCTCAGGCTGAGAACACAGAGTTCCTCTGAAGGAGACTAACTCCAGTTAGGAGAAAAAGACAACAGACGCACACAATGGGGTGAGATTACTTTTATCCTGACTACTGGTTCTTCTGTCGGTGGAGCTGCACCAAGCCCGTTATATTTGAAAATACAACTGAGAGCTGCAAATGGATGGATGGATGGTTCACACTGAGTAGATGTTGTTCTTTTCATTAGATGTTCTTGGAGAACAATAAAGTGGCCTGAGATAGAAAATAAAGTTAGAGATTAGAGGAAAGAAAATTAAAAAAAAGAAAAAAGATGGAACTTATCCAACAGTTCAGATCCTTTCATTGAATAATTACTGCAGTAACTAATACAGTTCAGCTGCAACAAGCACCACCACCCATACCAGGGGACACATCCCATGGGTGTAGAAAACACAGGAATCACTTTACAATGGGTCAGATTATGAATCTGCATCAAGCAAAGAACGCAACCATAGAAACTAACCAATTTACTACAATTGGATTAAAACTGCTCAACACGTTACCAAAACCTGAAGAAGACCACACCAGGAACAAGACCAGAGTCTGCCTTGGTCCAGCTTTAGCAGAATGAAGTGAGCTGAAAGACCAAGCATCCAAACAGATGCAGACTTGTATAGTTGTTGTTGCATTTGTAAGTATGGCTGAGGTAAATTCTCGACACTATGTATTTAGGTACATTTGTGCATTCCTGATGATTCCTATTGTCTAATGGTGTTTACTCATTTATGAACCACAGTACACATTGCTCCAAGAATTGCCTTGTGGTCGCCGGCTTCACTGAAAACATATGCACATAGTCGGATGGGGAGGGTTAGGTATGGGTTTTACTACAGTAAATATGTGCTTCAAAACTTTAGAGGGAACTCCACGGAGAAAATGCAACAAAGCACAGAAAAGCCAAAATGGTCAAATCTTGCTTATTTCCTCTTTAATAAATCTCATTTATTAGGATGGATAACTGGAAGAAAGGCACGAAAGCATTAAGATTGGACTGTTTCAATGGAAAAAGGTGACGTGGTCCAGACTGACCCTGTTCCAGAACGATGGATGCGTCAGGGTAGGATGTTTCCCATCATGCCTTGTGCCCACAGTACCAGCCTGTGGCGTCAGTGTTATAATCTGGGGTTGGTTCAGCTGATCAGGTCTGGGTTCAGTAACATTATGTGTCCATAAAATGAGCTCAGTTGAATCTGAAAATACTGAATGACCAGGTCTGAACATCAGTGGATTTTTTTTTGCTGATGACACAGGCATATTCCAAGATGACGATGACCAGGATTAATCAAGATCAGATTGTGTAAGAGTGGTTCCGGAGGTTGAAACACCATTTTCACACATGGACTGGACCCCACAGAGTCCAGACTTGAACCCCACTGAAAATCTTTGGAATGTGATGGAGGATATTTTACATAGTGATCCAACTCTCCATCATCAGTTCAAGGTCCTGGTGAAAAATTACTGCAACAATGGATGTAAATAGAAGTTTGAACATTTATTTTGACGCTGCATAATCATTATGAGTCCAGACCTAAAAACAACTGAAGCTACTGATATATGCTGACTCCCTCATCATCAGTATATAATATTGGCTAAAAAATTAAAAGAAAAAAAAAGAATGCAACTATGGATGTAACTAAACATTGTGGCATTGCATAAGTTTGTTGAAATGATGCCACAGTGGATGCATGTCATAATAAAAGCTAATGGCAGTCCAACCATACAGTATTAGACCATGGAACTGGTGACAACAGGGATAGTTTTATTACTTCAATTGTGTTTTCTGGGAAGACTGAACATTGAATGAATGCTTTTTGATTTTTACAATAATGTTTGCAACTTTATAACATAATGACATCATAACTTTATAATATCACAAGTAATTATGGTATGATGCAACTGGGATTGAAAAATATTGGTATCTTTTGACTGCATCAGATAATTTCTAGAAAGAAAGGGGTGGAATATTACAAAGAACTTGTTTAAACATGCAGTATTCTCTTCATCTATCTTTGACACTGATCATTTTGTCTCATCAGTGCCAATGCTGAATAACAACAACAACAAGTGTTCCAGTTTCAGAGCCAAAACCTTTGGAAAATGTTTTTTGGAAAACTACGAACATATGAAAGTCAATGGTAATGGCTTTTCTACAGTAAAATAAACCTCACACAGACGATCTAAACCAGGAATACTGAAATGGAGCACACCCATTCCATTGGTAGAGAAATAATGCAGCTTTGCTTGATGTGTAGAGAATCAAAACACTGACCCTACAGTAAACAGGCAATTTTGCAACTGATGCTGTGAGCAAAGAAGTTGAGCGGATCTTTATGGAGGTCTGGAGGCAGCGAGTGTGTTTCAATCACGTTGTGATCAGAAGAAATGAGGATCACACAGTCTGACTCTGTAAACACTCCTGCCAGGAAGAACCGCTACAGTTCTGCACAGATAACTACTGGCAACACAACACACACACACACACACACACACACACACGCTCAACGGCTCAAACAATGACCATGTGTATTCATCTTTCATCTGCAAAAACTGACTCCTGCAGCATTTTCAGAACACATGGCCTGTGAAGAATTGCATGAATTGTAGATTTGACACTTGTATATTGTTCAGCGTGCACTTGTGTTTTTTTATGTGCATGTTTGCATTCTGTCACTGGAGGGAAATAAACTATGAACAAACAGACAAACAGACATCGGGTCATTCTAAAATTGTGTCTTAGTACAAAGTAATGAGGTTGGGACTTAATCTGACACATGAAGGACTAAACGGCAGGTCTTCAGCTCAAGTAGGTGGTGTTCATGTGCACTTCAAAGTACCCAGGCAAAATTAAGTGTCTCAGTAGACGCTGCTTTCACTGGTACAAGTTTGCAAGTTTTCCCTGCAATGACACTTATGTTTTGAAAAAGGACCATGTGCAAATACAGTCAAGTTGGTTTTATCTTTCATCTGTCCATTCATTCATTCATTTTCCATACCCGCTTTATCCTCATTAGGGTCACGGGGGTCACATGGAGCCTATCCCAGCTACTTAAGGGCGAAGTGCCTCGGTATTCAGGCATCCATCTAACAGCAAAAACAGGTTATGATAGTGAGTAAGGGGCAGGGGATAGACAGGGAAGTCAACAGGGGCTTTTACACTCCTGTTCATTGTGTCGATTTAGTTTACCTCTATTCAGTTTTACGTTAGAGTCTCAGATGTCAGTTTGAATTTAGAAGCTGCAAAAGGTTGAAGACATGCAATACATCAAACAAAGGTTGTCAAAAGGTACAATACTGTGAAAAAACAGGTATTCTTTAACACCATGACTCAGGGGAAACTAAAAGAGCTGAATTAACCCAGACTTCGATGCTGTTTTTGTTTGTTACATTGGTCAGAGATCTTCTTTATTTAACCTTATATCTATTATATTTTATATTATATATTCTATCATAATCTATAGTCTTTCTATACTTTCAATGAACTATAATAGCTTTGCCTGTTTGTGTCTCTCCCTCTTTTCTTCTTCAGTTTAAGAAACTCTTCCGACTATTTAAGGTCATCTGCTCTACCTTAACTTACTGTCCTTTTAAAGGTTAAGTAGCTTTAAAAATAACTTTTATGTTTACCAGGATAGAATTTTCTACATTAAACTTTAAGAAGAGATTCTTAGGCTTTGTCCTGACATGCTTTCATTCCAAGTGTAACGGGTTTTGCAAACTTTATCCCCTATGCTGCTCAAAGGTGACCTGTGGTACTTTCCTTCAGTGTCATTGTATAAGAGGACACGAACCCATCAATAGGCCTTAAATGTCTGTTATTTGTTATTAATGCCTTTGTTTTATTACATACACTTTATTGCTGATAGAATGTCAAAGTGTTTAAAAGGTGTACATGAGTTTCTACTCCCTCTGGGGAAAAAAGAGAACTGGAAAAAGCATCGGATGGTCATTCCGGTACGCTCAGATACCATTACACGATGCACTCATAGTATATGTTTGTGGGCTCTCTTAAACTTTCAAGCATCTTTAAAACATTTTAATATGATGTGGTTGACAGTGTTTCATGCCGATCACATCAGCTGAGTGAGTCATTCAGTGCCTCTCAGGTCCTGTTACGATTGTTTGGAGAATGTGGACATGTGCGTCCCAGTCCACCTTGGAGTTCAGCCTTAATGTGTTGGGACTACAAACCAGAACTGTCTGCATGCGACTGGATGTGTCAGGCTGGATGATGATGTTCGGTCTGAACAGGGACTCACACAAACAGTCGCACTAGGCATGGTTGCCTTGTATTGAACAAGAGTCATGATGTTTTTGTGACCATAGATTGATCCACTTGTATCTACATAGACAGTGGGTCACCACCTCGTGTTGTCTGGATTCAGAAAAGATCATGTCTAGTTAGTAATTAGAAGTGGGGACAATAGGTACTAAGTCCTGGGGGCTTTTTATACAAGTTTCCCCGTTGTGCATCTAATAAAGGATAATTTTATCTGATCTGACAAACAGACTGTCCTGTTTCTACACTTGCTCAGACCACACTCTTCTTTCTTCACTTTGTAACAGGCAGCATTTCATGAAAGGAACATTACCATCATCTACTACGTCTCACTGTGGGTCAGAGTAAATATTATATTTAGTAAAAACCCCAGAATAGACAAAACTCTAGTGTAACAGGGGATCTCTGTATGCTTTTTGTCAAAACACTGTGGTTCAGTGTGGAAAAGACAGTTATTCAGTGTTATCTATACCCTTCATGGCTGTGATAAGTAATCATGTCTTCAATAATGTACTAGTATTTATGTCTGTCAGCCATACAGGATGTGCAAATAAATTCTCTCTGTCAAAATCCAACCTTGGCTGGTTTTGATGAAGTGGTTCCTCGTTATTCAGCGGAGCTGCACTGGAGTGTTTCACAATTAGAGAGTTTAATACGTCCATATTTTCAAACCAAAAAGCTCAAATTACTTGAATGTTTTGGCCAGTATATCTAACTGCAAGTCATAGAACTGTGGGGGGAAAACCCACACATGCACAGTTGATTTTATTTTTTTTCTCATAAAACTTGATGATTTTTCTCTTGGTTATTAGTTTCTGTATTGTAAGAATACATAAGAATATAAATTAAAGTTCAACAACTTAAACCTACTTCCGAGCTTTTTAATGAATTTTTAATTATGTTCTTATTTTGCGTTTGTGTAGAGAGCAAAAGAAAATACATGTCTTTTAACAACAGTGTGCAGATGCCTCTGTAATTACTGCTCTCAGCTGTTCAGGCCCATTCATATAATTTCCTGTCACTGTAAACGTGTGAGCTGAGGAGGAGTAAGAGCCCTCAAACACAGGACTAACTCAGACAGCAAAGATGAGGAACACGAATACAGCTGAAAGATCTAATAATAGTCCAAAAACCTAAAGCAGAATCATTCCTATACAAGATCTGTTTAAGTTCTTATTGTCTACTTACAGGAACTCCGGCTCTTTTCAAATTGAGGCCACTGCTACATGAACACGGAAACCTTTTCTCAAGACAAAATACTCCCCGATGCTTAACAAACTGAGGAGAACAAACCAATGAGATGCAGCGGATAAACTTCCTCAACTGCCTTCTGTCTTCCATTCCAGCTGATGTGGTCCCTGATGGAGACACACAACGGTTGAAAGAACTGGGTAAAGACTTGTGATTGAAGACGCCACTGTCAACAGTCTGGTCATGATGATGGAGGCAGAAGACATGAATGGCTGCTTTGAAGTTTTTGGAGTTTTTTTCCAGAGGCTAGTTTGAGAAATTCACAAAAAAATATGAAGTACACTACACAGACACTACACAAGGAAGTGGTGGAGCAACAATCACTGATGCCAACGTAGCCCTTTTGGTTTTAGATTCAGCAGCTTTTCAGACTACCCAACCAACTTTTTTTTTTCCAAAAAAGCACCTATAGTAAGGAGCCCAGGATGGGACATTAATGGGAAAAGAACTATTGTGTTATAATGCAATCGTTCAAAAGTATTGCGTGCATTGGGATCCAACCCTGAGGTGTGACCCCCCTCCCCCCTTTTTGAAACTCTGCATGTATCAAAGCACACATTTTTTGTCTAAAATAAAAAATAAAAATCACTGATAGTTTTCTCTACTGTCTCTTTTTTGGTCCATTTAGATTGTTAGTGTAGACTTCAAATGAAAAGTGCTATGGTTAAAAATGTTCATGTTTTACTGTAAGTTGTTGTAGGCTCTTAAGTGGATTTTAAGGTTAACAACACCTGTGGCCTGTGTGGCCGAGCATAAAATACAAACCAAAATTATGCTAAAACTAAACAAATAACAAGTAAACAAATATTTGTTTTGTCCTCCAGTGTCCGTTTTGGGTCATTTTAGCTCTTCTCAAAGCTCAGACAAAGGACGGAGGTTGGAATTGGGACATTAAAAAAAACTAAGAAGTGAGTGGAGTTCATTATTAGTTTTAAACATAGGCTGTTTTTATACTCTCTTTTTGTCTCATACATTGTTATTCGTCTCTCCCTCATTAGTCATCACACTTACACATTTCAAACTAGAGAAGCACTCGGAGAGCGCAGACCCACAGACCTCCACCAAGTATGATCGCTCCCCCATATTACTGTGACTCACGCCAAAGTAATAATCCCACATTTATTTGTATCAGTGCCCTGACTGTTGTTTTGTTTTGTTTTATTTTTGTGGAGTTTTATGCACAAATGCCCAAAATGGTCCCTATTTAATCTCCCAATGTTAAAGAATCCTTTAAAAAAATCCTGGAATTTCCCCAAATCTAATTGATTGTTCCTTGTGTCATTTCCATCATTTCCTGAAAATTTCATCAAAATCCATCCAGCAGTTTTTGCATTAAGTTGACAGACAGACAGACAGACAAAAACATAACCTCCTTGGCTGAGGTCATTATGCAAATTATGGGATGTCATCATTTAGCAGCTGCTGATGACTTTCAGGACAGACAATACACATGTTCCTTACTGTGTCGATGAAAACAGTCAGACTAATTGTGTCCGTATCAGAGCGTTCAGCTGCTGCTTGAACAGACGAGTGGGAAAAACCTGTCAGACGGAACTCTGCGTCGTGGATATCAGTACTTTTTTGGATTTATCGGTACAAAACATTACTACTGCAACAGTTCAAAGTTCATAAACTTCACTATCGCCAGAGGTGGGAAGGAAGGAGGAGGTAGAAATACATTAATACTGTTTACTTTTCAAGTATCTGTATTTTGAGTATTTTTAACTTTATTTTTGATATTTTACCACAAATATCCATACTTTTGACTCTGTGTTTTTAAAACAGACATTGTCTTTTGAGAAAATGAAAGTGGTAAATTGTGACTCAGAGACAACAGTTTTTTGTGTTATTATATATTATTACATCTTTGTCATCATGTATTACATCCATGTTCATTCATGGTGTTTGTATCTTGCAGCTTTTAAGTTTTTTGGTCTCGTTATGGCTTTTTTAGAATAATTTTTCAGCTCGTCATATTTTTACATTGTGTTTTATCGTACAACATTTTTCTCATGCTTTTTTTCTTCATCTTGATGCATGTTTTATGAATAATATAAAACCACAAATAACTGCTGGTTTCATGTGTTTTTGTCTCGTTACAGTGTGCTACATTGTTAGGTCTTTTGTTTTCATCTCATAAGTTTTGCATGCATTTTGTCTTGTCTTAGTCTTTATAGTGTTTTTACATGTTGAGGTCTTGTTGTTTTGCTTTTTGCATAATTTTTGTCTTAACTTGCATCATGTTACCTTGTTTCAGCTTGTAAAATTTTTTTATCTTGTTTTACATTGTTTTATTTTATTGCATGCTTTACGAATAATTCAAAACTGCAAATACCCTTCTGGTATCTTTCACAACCAAAAAATAAAGGTTTAAACTTGAAAGAAATAATAATTGACCTTTATTGTACCAAATATGGATATTGAAGGATATGATATTTTGTCCTCATTACATTTTTGGCTGTTTCGCACAGTCACTACAAGCAGTTTCCACTGATGGAGATTTCAAGCTGCACCCGTAAGAAGAGATCTAAGCAAACTAAATCCAATCAAATACTAATTCTGCATTAAATCACATCCAGTCTCTTCATACAAGTACTCAAACGCCATCCCTATGTGCTCATTGTAATACTAATATCTGTTCCTAAAATGCAGTACCAGTGTCTGAAACGGGCCCTGTGCCTGTGGTGGTACATTGTCCAACGATTCTTACCCTTCTGCTCTAGTTCTGAGTTCAGCTTAATGACTCATACATTTAGCATATGCTGCCATTAGTTGAACAACTCTAACTGCTTTGGAACTTTGAAATTACCCACTACTCACACACAGCCAGCAGCTCTTCTTTACTAATTATTGTTTTTGCTTTGGTGAGATCATGCAGGAAATGAAGCTCCTGTCTGCAGCACCTGAGATGACCAGCATAACGATGACCCGCTGGACGAGGCACCTATAGAGGGCGTTGTGTACTGTGTGACTGAAAACCTCCTTCAAGTGAGTTTCTGATCTGGGCTTCTGTAACGACTGGTTCTGACTTATTTCCAAAGCTGTCGGTTTGTTTCAGGGTGAAAAAATAGAGCAGCCACATCATATGACAGAAAATTCTTGTTAACGAACACACACACACACAGTGCCAAGGTCAAGCAGAGTCCAAAACCTTCTCTGCTCTCATTCAGCTTTGGTAACACACATGGACTCCTCATGCAGCTGAAATTGCAGATTGAGCCAGTCTAATTATTGTCATTACGGCCACGTAAAATGGCTGCTTCTAAGGACTGTTATTTCATCAAGCACTTCCGAAGGGATGTTATTGCCCAGAACGCATGTCAAATGTTACAAATGTACACATACATACGATTACACACAAGTGTCAATCTTCTAATACAACTACAAATGTTCGAAACACTGACAACACACTGCTAAGCATGATAAGATGGCAAAATTTGAGGGCTAACTGCTTCATGTACGAAGCATTTGCCGTTTCACCGTGTTTTTTAAGCAGAGTTCTGTTTGTGAAATGTGATTTCTTCACCAGAGCCACATCAGTTGTACATACATATATATGTTAATTAATATGCAATGCCCTTAAATTAAAAAAAAAATTTAAATTAAAAAATTAAAATATAAATACATGGTATACTAGCACCGCATCAAAGAAAATGCAGTTATCATGAGGAATTCGTTTACACTATCCTTTTTTCTCTCTTTGTGCTTTTTCCAATTTTTTCCATACATATATATATAATACTGTGCAAAAGCCTTATTCCACCTTTAGTTTTATTGTTTTTCCAGGGTTAAAATGATCATACTTATTGATTTTTCATCATCTTTTCTTTAGACACAACAAGAAAGTACAGGAAATATGTGCAAAGTCTTAAAAGACACACAAAAAACTGAACCAAATGAGTTGGAAAGGTTGAAGTCACTATTTATTGTGACCTCTGACCCCATGACAATAAGCAGCAACCAGTTAGAAACCTCTGACATGTGTGGAATGGAACTTATTATAAAACATCAGAAAATGTATGAATAAATTTCATTGTCTGAACAAAAGGGTTAAAGACGTGTTAAGTACAAAGGGAGATCACACTAAATAAAACCACTGTTATTTTAGAGAAGCTGTTTTTCCAGCTGTTCATACTTCACATACATCCACACTGACAAATGCATAAGTGTAGACCTTAGAACTTTACTAAACCGATAAAACCTCATGTTGGATTTGGACTTCTGCACAGTACATGTGTATGAATGAGTTGTTCAAAGGTGCATTTCGGCGGTCACAGTGAATCGTCACTTCTGGTTTGGACAGATACAGAGGTCTGCCATTACTAATGTCCCCCTTTTCACTTGTTCTCACTGCTGTTACAAGATGAAAAATATTCAGTCCTTTCAGGGTGGTTGAGAGCACCCACCCGTTACTACGGTACCAGTGAAGTACATACGCTGAACAAAAATTAAACAAAAAGTTTTTGGTTTGGTCCCATTTTTCATGAGCTGAACTCAAAGATCTAAAACTTTTCTATGTTTATAAAAGGCCTATTTCTCTCAAATATTGTTGACAAATCTGTCTAAATCTGTGTTAGTGAGCACTTCTCCTTTGCCGAGATAATCCATACCTCACAGATGTGCCACATCAAGATTCTCATTACACACATGATTATTGCACTTGTGCCTTAGGCTAAAAAAAAGTCTTAGATCTTGGAGTTCAGCTCATGAAAAATATGAGCAAAAACAAAAGTGTTGCTTTTATACAGGGTGACCCAAAAAAACAGGAATTTTTGAAGTGCGTATTGGCAGACATGAGCAAGTGGCGGAACTGCGAGACCTCGAGCAAGTAAACACTCGGCCATTTTAGTAACCATGGATCAGTGGAACGGGCAACAGCGTGCGTTAGCCATAAAAATGTTTTATAAAAACGATGATAGTTTGACCGCTGCGCAGAGGGAGTTCTGACGTTTTTACAACTTAGGACGTCATGGTGCTGTTCCATCAAAACACGCGATAAAATGTTAGATTAATAACTTTGAAGAGACTGGATCTGTCCTAAAGAAGAAACCAACAGGACCACCAAGAAGTGCTCGTACTCCACGTTCCCTGGCCCCACCCCCTAGATCGCCAGATTTGTCTGTGATTTTTTCTTGTGTTTCTATCTCAAGAGTAAAGTGTACACGACCCAACCAAGAACTATGAGTTAAAACAGAGAATTCCAGATGAAATTCCCAGTATCCCAGCTGAGATGTGTCAGCGGTCAATGAGGAATCTCAACAGCAGATTTAAGAATGCATTCATACAGGAGGACGCCACCTACAGGACGGAATTTTTAAAAAATAAAATTCCATCATTGTTTCTTAAATGGCATGTTTTAAGGTTTCAGTTACTGTGAAGAAAATATTTTTCTTCCGTCACTCTTGGTTTTATTGGATTGTTAAACAGTTCCTGTTTTTTGGGTCACCCTGTATTTTGTTTAGTGTAATTCCAAGTGTCACTTTTCAACATGTGTAGTTTTTCTTAAAATAAACTTGGTGCTTTGCTATGGTGACCACATTTCATGGAATTGGATTTGGGTGCATTTAGCTTTAACACAGAAAATAAAATCTAATGAAGCTGTAAGCAAAAAAAAATGTCTTGCTCACTATGCCTATTGTATTTGCCACCTAAAATATAAAAAATTACTATATGACTTATCTGATACGTCCATACATTTCATTTGTTATGATCCAACACTGACTGAGAAATAATATTAATCATCTATAGTTTTTCCACTAAACTGACGCATGGTCTTGATAATGTCTAGAAAAAAGGACCTTTAATCCATGTTGTCCATGACACAGGACAAGTCTGATTTTCAAATACAAAATTATACAAGCACTGCGAAACAAACTATTCCCTTCACAATTAATTCAAGGCTAAAAATTTCCCACAGCAAGTCCATCTTGGCTAATTTGTCACTAGAGAAAATATCAATCAATCACTGAAACATGAATCATGAAATCCCACCACAGACAAAACAGGCCTGGATTAACAGACAAACCCTTCAGAAAGCAAACACTGACGTTCATATAACATACTGGTCCACTTTAGTCTGAAAACAAACTACAGTCGACCCCCGCTTCTTCGGACTTCACTTCACCGGACTTTCAATTGTCCGGACAACGTCCGGAGTCCGGACGA
>JAPTGZ010000019.1:36829905-36856014 GCA_029814645.1 Fowleria isostigma
TTTTATTACTATTTTAGCGCATTTCATAATAACTGGAAGAGAAAGTGACTGACTGTTTCTGGTTGGATGCACAATTGCATGTGGCCTGATTTCGGGGCAGCGTGTACTTTGATGGGTGGAGTTGGACATTGAAATTCAATAATGTTCACTTTGTTCCACCAGAGCACTGAGTTGAGTAGATGCTGTAAAATTTAACAAGGAAATTAACAGTTGAAGTACTCTTTATAGAGACAAGCATGCACCCCAAACTTGTTTTTTAAAATACTTTCATATTTGGGTTGTGCCAAACACATCTTAATCCAGATCTTTTTTGTAGCTTTGTACAATTTGTCACATTCAGATGTCTGTTAAGGTGTCAAGTATGACAACTAATTAAAACATTTGAAAGACACAAACATGTTTGTTTTTTTCTCCAGTATTGTATACATTCAAAATATAGTGGCCTAAACATAAATAACAAAAATAATCAAAATGCACAAAACACCAGTGAAAGTGAGATTAAAGTGTTTCATCAAAGCAGTTTTGTTGAACATTTTTTATTAAATTCCCTATAATTTATTAACGGTAGCTTTATATTCTTCTGTAAATGTGGACAGGTGCCCATCAGCGCTCCAGTTCAGACCAGTGCTCAGAGGTGGACCGCCATTCTCGCCCTAACAGCAGAGAAAGGCCTCACAGGTCAAAAAGCCGCTGTGCAGCCACTAATGCAGCGCAGGACAAACCCACGGTGGGTGTGAGCACAGACATGTTGTCAGCAGACATCCAGGGGATACTCGATGACCTTCAGCTTGAGTGTAAAGCAGACGAGAGTGAGGAGAGAGCCCGGCAGAGATCTCGAGGAGGATCCAGTGGAAGGAGAGGGAGAGGGGGATCGGGGTCGAGAACAAGAGCTCCGGCCTCTGCCTGGGGAACGACTGGTGCAACAGGTAGCTCCTCAAGAGGCTGTCGCAGTGTCAGCCCTTCTACTCGACCAAAAACCGCTGATACCGCTGAGCTAGGTCAGAAAAAACGGCATTACGATGCAGATACGGTTCGCCAGTATATCGCCCAGCAACAAGAGAAGAGGAAGAGGCGTCAAGCTGAAGAAAAGAGGGCATTAAAGGAAGAGGCAGAGCAGAGAAATCAGAGACTGCAGGAACTCTACAGGAAGCAGAGAGAGGCTGCCAAAACTGTGGCAACTGTGGCACCTGTACAGAAGCGTCTGCAAGAGACCTACACCAAACTGCTGCTGGAAGGGGTTCAGCTGGAGGAGGAAGCCACGCAGAGCCTCCCTGGTCCAGCTTCTGGTCATCTGGTAACACAGAAGCATTAAATCCACAAAACTGACAACAATAAACCTATCGCATATGATGAGAAAGTTACTAATTTGTGACTGTTTTCTGTATTCTGACAGAGACCAATGTACCAACCTTCAGGAGAGTCAGACAAAGAAAATAAAAGACTTGAACCACCACAGAGTCCTTCAAGCAGTGACAGGTCTTTAAATGATCAGCCTCCTCCTCCACTCTCCAGGTAAACACATTCACAAACCAGCCTCAGTCCCTTCATCATCACTCTTCACTACATGTTCTCCACAACTTTACATTGTCTTGTACTTTCTGGACTAAAGTTTGTTTGTAATAAGCATGGAATCACCTGATTGCACCAAACAGAGTAGCATTTATTCTCAGAGGTCTATTTTGGATGAACAGTCCCTGCAGTGCTGGACCTAAGTACAGGATTAAAGGAATACTGGAGGGCAAATGTTCAGTCCTTGATGGTAATGTTAGATGACTGAAGATTTCATATTATTAAGTGGAAGTTAAGATACTGTTTTCTTTGCAATGGCTAAATCATTTTTCTTTCTTTAAATAGACATAACATTATTTATTCTGATTGTCTCCCCCATCCATTTACTGTGTCATTTGTTCTGCCTTCAAACACAACTAAGATAAATACAGTATGAACCCACAGGGGTTCCATATCACCACTGTTGGGTATAAACTTTGTGTCTCCATATTTTGTCATTTTTATATTTTATATTTTATTTCCATTGGCCATTCCTTATACCTGTCTATGGGTTTGACAAATATTTAACTAAAGAGCAATATAACAAGAAAGAACTTGTGACTAGATCTTGTTATTCCATGCATCCTCAAACTTTTGGCAAGATTTCACAACCCCGCCCTGCCTATTTTATTTTAGTTCTGGATTTACAAGTTTACTCCATGACAACAACAGAATAAAAACTTTCAAAATGTTCCATTGGTGTTGAAGTTGATGCATTCACTAGGATAAATAAATCTGTATATGTTGTGATTAATCAATTTTTTTTAAAGTAAGTTTTGTGTTTCTCCCCCCCCCAAATCCACTGTGGTAGGAATGATCTGGATTATGGAGTAGCCTCTTTGCTTCAGCCGGACCGCCTGATCCCAGCTGTCCGACCCATGACTGGTACCAATGACCATCTCCTCTCTCAGCTCCTGAGGCTGGAGACAGCACTTGCTGAGGGTGATCTGAAGCATGTCCAGCGGACAGCCACAGCGTTAAGCCAACCCGGGTCAAAGGTGTCACGTATTGAGGCCCTGAAGGCCACAGCTGCTTCCCTATCCAACCGAATAGAGAGTGAGGCACGAAAGATTGCTGGAGATGGAATCAACTATGGTGCAGCAACTACACTGGATGTGGATAGTCTAGTGGCTCCGGGGTCCTCTCACACCGGTCGGGATGAGAGTTTTTGGATCCAAGCCAACAGTAAAGAAGCAGCTGTGGAAAATAATGACATGGGGTTTAGGATCCATAAGATTTTAACAAATGCAGGTCGTAGTTCATACAATGGCACAGCTCTTCCAGGAACAGGTTTTCAGACCTTTAAGGGACAGAAAGAAAAGAACAGACTTCACAACAGTCCACAAACAGTTTCAGCCAACATTACAGGGTACACTTTAAACAGCCATACACCAGAAAGGAGGCTGACCAACGGTTTGGACACCATAGAGAGAATAGATCAGTTGGTCCAACAAAGTGAGTATGGAGCCATTGACAAGGATGATAAACGTGACTCAAGTTCAGGATCTATCAGTGAGGGTCCTCTGAGTGAACGCAGCCTTTCTGATGGTGAACCAAGCCCCTCTCATCCCACCCACAATCATGTGTCCAGACCTGTAGACCGTCTGGAATACTCTGCTGCTAAGAGGGGTCGCCACCAACGGCTGGCTGAGTTCCAGAAAGAGGCAGAAAGTTGCTCTGCTTTAACTTCCTTGTTTGCTCAGCAGGATGGCAGTAAAGCAGCTTGGGAAGAACTAAGTAAAGGAAGTCCTTTAAGTGTCATCAACATTTTCACAAAGAACCTTCATGGGTATATTAAAGGTTAGTTCACATAAGAGAGGCATCTTTAGTCTCAGAATTAGTTCATATTTCAGATGCTGAATGTTTCTATTTTCTTAGTGTTCACACTATAAGAGTTTCACTTATCCTAATCTACCAAAGAGGTAATTTTATTCTATTATTTTATTTCAACTTTATGAGCAACAGTGTACAATAAGCATTTGGAATAAACGCCTTGGTCAAAGAAATAGTTAATACCGAAATAATTTAATTAATAAATCTGGATTCCTTAAAATTAAACTCATAGTAATTACTTAATCTTTTAGTGAAACCAATATTAGAAGTCTGTGGAATTTTATACAATTTTTTGAGCTACACTGTCAGACCAGTGGAGAGGCTTAAAGCTGCACGACTTTCATCACCAGTTTATCATCGAATCGGTAAAACTCCAGTCATATCCTAAGTATCACAGGTTCGTAAGTTTTTTCTGAGTACACACTTTAATGTCTTCCCTCACGGTGAACAGTGTTGAAGTTTACTCCACCTCCATGTGTCGACAAACTCGGCATTTTCCAGAAATTTGTTGCATTGTGGGAAGTGTAGTTCCCCACAGCGAGAACCCACCGGCTTTCCCCTTGGTCTACGTTTTTTGTTGCTGTTACTGCGGCTGCGTGGAGCTACACTACCCACAATGCAATGCTGTGACAGATTTTTGGACAAATGCCCAAGTAACTTCCGTGCTCTGTTTGTAAACCCATGGACTTGTGGTAAACTTCCAACATTGTTCACCGTGAGGGAAGACTTTAAGGTGATGAAAAATTGGTGACAAAAGTCATATACAGTTTTAAGATTGCCCGTTGACTACTGTCAGATTCAAGCTTTGCCATTAGCTGATAAATTTGTTTAATATCCGATCTGTGCAAATTGGGCTGTTTTTAGTAATAATGTTCATACATCAAATGCGACCTATAATGTGAAGTCAGTTATTTACCTGCTAACTGCTCTGTTTGCAGCGAGTGAGGGGAATTCGGAGAGAAACTCTCCCTCTGGCCATTCTTTGCACTCTGGAAATGGCCCTGGAGACGCAGCAGTTTACGAAGATGACTTTGTGTCGACTCATAGCAGCGGAGCCAGTGGCCAGTTAAAGAAAGGCTCCAATACACCCAGGTAAGAACCGACAGATGGCCGTTTAAAATGGCCACTGGGGGGCATCCATGGCACACTGAAAGCTCCCTCAGCCTCCTCAGACACCAGTCCCTCTACTTTCCTTACCACGTTTTAATTTCCACTCTTGTAGATGTTTTTCATTATGTTTATGTATTGTGTGACATTGATTCTACATGTGAGTGTGACTTTTAAATGTTTTTCATTGTCCTGCCTCTCTCAAACAGTGTGAATAGTCATTTTGAGGAGCTGCTGAGGAGGTCTCCTTATGAGAAAAATTCAGGGGGCACTAATTCCCACCATTCATCCTTTCATTCATCTGTGCAATCGCCATGTCTGTCCTCTGGCTCCACATCTGGCTCTTCACCTCGCTCAAAGAACTCTACCAGAAAGAGAGGTGGGAATCAAATTTACCAGCTCAGGTTCAAATGTGTGTTGATATTTACTGCAGTTTTTGTTGTTTCATATTTTAAACGCTCATGTGTTTCCTGTGCAGGCACTGCATCCGATCACAGTGATGCCACTCTGGTGGAGGAGCAGAGGAACTCCTGCTCACCTCCTTCAGACGTGTTGTCTTCAGAGTCCAGGAAGAAGAGCTCAGAGAGGAGCTCAACCCACAGCCAGACCAAGAGTGAACACACCAGTGACACACTGGGCCACGTCTCGGGGCTTTCTCACCAAAGGTAATGATGAGTATTTTAAAGGATATTTTTTGCTTCAGTAGAAAAAACATTATTTGTTTGAATTTTTGAGTCGATCTCTATGATACTAAATTAATAGTAACGGGGAACAATGAAAGATTGTCAGTGTATTGCATTTCTCTTATTGGGTTTCATAACATTACTTTGCACCAATTGGGGGCTGAAATTTGAAGGTTAAACAACCACATTCTGGCCTGAGAAAGTCTGAGAACTATATTCTGTGATCCAACAACAATTATAGAATTATAGTACAGATTTTATATTTTACAACAGCCAGTAATGAATAATGCAGTAATATAGAAGTGAATTTGTCTATTACATGACAACAGTAAGCACAAAAAACCTGCTTGTGGACAATGGTTTACTTTTTCATGTTTTATTTATATTTTTTAAATGCATATTCATTTATATTTGTTCCTTTTTCGGGCACTGGCGCTCACAACTGGGTGATTTGGTCAAAAATATTATGCTACAAGTTTTCCACATCCACATGTTTTTAATTTTGGTCCTGAGTGAAAGTTGAAGAGGAATACTTGTGGTTTAAACTGCTCTATGTAGCCAGTAGATTTCAGGAAGAGGTATAACATTAAAACAATTACAATGATAAAATGGTCATTCACTTTAGGTGCTTTAATAAAATGCACAACATCAAAACATTGTGTGTTTTGTTTGACACACTAAACAGAATCAACCCTAAATACTTAACCATTAAAAGTGATACAAAATGGGTTTACTTTACTCATAGCTGTATTATTACAATATTCTATGATATGATGATCACAGTCATTATCATTTTACCAGGCCTAATGACAATACATTAGCTGTGTTATATGATCTGTATTAAAGAAATGAATCCATAAAGCCAATAAAAGCATCTTCTAACTTTTTGAGATGGAAATAGTCTGGCTTCTCTATGCTCTGTTGGTGCTGTATATTACTTAAAGTTAAATTTATTTATATTTAAATGTATTATTTAATTTATATTACTTAAAGTTTCATTTATGTAGGCATGACTAATTAGTACACTTGACTGAGAGTCCCAGATGAGGCTACACATCCAAACAGTGTTGTTGCTTGCTGTTCTGTTGAAGGTTTGAGGGTTCAGCAGCTGTGTAGTACGTAGCAACAGGAGGAGGCAGCAGTTCAGCCCAAGACCCAAACAGTGGGTATTTTGTTTCGGGGGCCTGTAGGGTGGATGGTCAGGTCAGCCAGCCTCACCGCAGCATAGGCACACTGCCAAAGGAAAGGAGAGAGAGGGATTTTTTTCCTCAAATCTCAGTGCTTAGTAGGGACACTGGAGCCAAGTAGAGGTATTTAGAAGCCAAAGTGGCATATCTTTACTATTTTTTTGGAGCTTTTGTATCTCTAAAAGCAAAACAATTGATGACTGTGTACTTGTATTTGCTTATTTTTTTGCGCTGTGACATAAACTGTTATAAACGTTCCTTTATTCACAGCACATGTATAACTTCAGGCATTTTTTTTTGGTAGATAGTATTACTATTTGTGGTGGCTTGAGCATGAAATTTGTTAATATATTAATAAAATGTGTGTATTGCTGTTGAAGAAAGTGTGTGCTGTCATCATTGAGGAAGCTGAGTGTATCCTGATCTCTGTAGACATGGTCCTTGGCCTCTTAATAATCTGAGCAGTACAGTGCAGCTATTCATGGTGTGGGCCTCTCACAGCAGGTACAGCCTGCTTCAGGCGCTCTTCCACTTTCCAGGGCCCGGTGGTCTCGTCTGCCTTGATCATTTGATCAGCTAGCTGCTTACTTTAAAATGCCTGACCCACTTTGTGCAGCCTTTGTAAAGAGCCTTTTTAAATGTGTTCAATGAAATTGGAACAACAGAAATGTTTTTGATTGGCTCGTTAATTTAGTAAATTACCTTAATATTTAGTTTTAAAGTATCTTGAAAAAGGATTAACTTTACTAATATGTAATGAGATCCTGAATTAAGTCCCAAAACCTGAAAGCTCCAACATAGCTACACTTTATCTTCAAACATATCACGTTTATTATTCATTGATGGATTATTTTTACAGACTTTTTGTAGCAAAAGCAAAAAGTCAGTTTTCAAACTAATTTTAAGGCTGCCACACACTGACTGTACCTGATGTTGTCATCACTTTTTAAATTGTTTTAATTGCATTTTAATTAGTGTTTTAAGTGTATTTTAACTATTTTTACTCTATTTTTACTGTGAAGCACTTTGTGACCTCTGTGAAAGATGCTCTGTAAATAAACTGTACTTACTTTTAAATATTTCTAGTTTGGGGCTGGATGCAAAGAGATCTCCAGGCCGGCTCAGACAGTCTTCTCCTGGCTCTCCAGACCTCAGTTCTCCTGCTCGAGTCCACTCTCCCAGTGATCCTCTGAGGGGCAGTTCACTCGAGGGGGGTCACACTGGTAGAACCACAGAGACCAGGAAAACGGGTAATTCAAACGGATGGAATCTTTGATACATGTGCCAGAAGTTTAGAAAGAGAAGCTTTTCCACCCATGACAGAACTACCTGTTCACATTTTTATTATCATGTCACATCTGTATTTGCTATATTTGTCTGTTTTTGACTATGTTGTTAGATTCTTTGTTTTTTTTTAAACCATTATTCTATTTAGTGTTTTTGATAAACTGTTCATAAAAGCCCATCGAGGGACAAGTACTGCAAATGAGCTCATGCTATAAGCACCATAATGCACGCATGGGACTGCTGCTTTTTTAGTTTGTCCATGTTGTTGTGTATCTGTCCCTATCAAATAAATTCAATAAATGAATAAATAAATCTGTGTAGGTTCAGCCAATACTGTAACTAGTGCACTAGTAGAAGACGGAAAAACACATTTGCATTGACGGTCTGGTTGCACAGATGTGTTTTTAACAGTTTTCTGTGCCTCTGATTTGAATGCGAGGTATCTTTTGTGCCACATTCCTCAGTTCATTTATTTCTCATGACATGTGCCCTTCCTTTTCTTCAGGTGAGCTACAGTACTCACCTGCAGTTTTGCAGCAGCGAATGGCAGCAGAACTCCATTACCTGGAAACTATTGAGGAGTCAGCCCGACAGCTGGGGGACATTGAGAGGCTAATGGGCGTGTCCATGGCTCAGCAAGAAAGTGCATCATTGGCCCAAATGCTCAAGGTAACAAAGTAGTAAATTTTAACATAAGAATTAAACAAGATCTAAGTAAGACTTGAACATCCAACATGTACACACAATCTTTAATTTCACAACCAATATTGTGTTGTCTATATGAAAAGTGAATGTTAACTATGCAGGTGGTATGTATACAATAAAACAACTTTGGACATTGTACTTTACTGTATGCATGTGTAAAGTTTGGCTGTTTATCATTGAAATGAAAAAAAAAAGCATGAATAAGTTTGAGTGAACTGCTCTGTCACTGTTCAACTGTAGACTTACTTAATCGATCTCCTCTTTGCCTTTTGATACTGCAGGTCAAGCACCAGCGCCACGAGCATGAGTTGTATGAGCTGAAGATTAAGGCTGAAAGGGAAGCTCTGGAAACAAAGCTACAGCTGGAGGAAAACAAGCAGAGAGTCGCCAGGGTAAGACACTCAAATACCAAGAATTAGTTACTTCTGCTTTCAACATGGTCATTGGGATTTGTGGATGAAACCGCCAGACAGTGACCTTTTATATTGTATTTGTATTGTGTGAGTACTTTTATTTTTTTATTTTTGTGTGATGTGCATGCCGTATTTTCTTTAGGCTCATCTAGAATTGCAGGAAAGTTTGGCTGCAGCTCAAAAACAGACTTTGGAAGGCCTCCAGGAGGCAACTACTAAGATGATGAGTCAACAGGCTGAGGCAGCACGGTACACAGCCGAAACTGCCCGACACATCAAAGAGGTTAGCAATCACTGCCTCCTCTTCTGTCTGGAAAACAGCCCGTGTCCTCATATTTTACAAAAGCCAATTGATTGTTGGATTAGAGTAAAGAAATACCAGTAAATGCAGAGGTTGAAAGTGTAGTATCAAATGTCAGGATCATCTAATCAAATATTTAACCTGCATATTGTGTTTGTATGTGTCAGATGACAGAAATGACACACTCACAGGTAACAGGGGCTGTGGTTGTCCCTCCTGTCGCTACTGAACCTTCTGACCAGCAAGAAGAACACAGCTCCCATATGAAGCAACGAAGAGACAAGGCTGACTCTGACAGGTAAAGGATAAAAGGGTGGAACAGAAGAGGATTTTTCCATCATCTATGATGCCCCACCCCCCTCACAGTTCAGGACATGTCAACTATGGATTAATTGCAAATTTAATTATCACAGTGTGAAATGGAGACCTTTCTTCAGCCACAAATGAATGAATACAAAGAACATAACTATGTATAGTGAACTTACTGAGTAAAATATACATCATCTTCTCCTGCTGTGGTGTGTGCATACTACTCTGAACACATCCATGCTAAATCTACTAATTGAACCAAATTCCATTGGAATAATTAATTTGTTTTTGTTTATGGATTTGTGTCAACATTTTAAAGGCTCTACATTGTCCTGTGTTCTGATAATCTACCAAACTGGCTCTAATTTTGGTGTAACCTTAACAAGAGTGACAGATACTAACAAATGCAATCACATTTGATCACATTTGAACTACAATTAAGTTGGGTTCTTTTTTTGTAGACGGTCACACTCCTGTAATCTTGAGTGTCTTATTCTAGATTATTTGAATATAAGTAAAGTTTTGTAACCTGGTGGAGAAAATGTAAAATTTATTTCATAGTCAGTATTTTGAATTTCACATTAAAGAAAAGTCAGAAAACTGTATGTGTTGTTGTTTATTCAGGGGGTGTTAGTAGATTAGATTTGTAGACAATAAGATTAACAAAGGGTTTTAAATTATATTTATCTCCCTTTTTTTCTGTTCTGAAAAAATATCTTCTCCCTCCCTGTTTCCACACTGTTGTTGGGAGTTAACACTCATGTACATGTATTATTTATCTAAATTTTACAAGTTAGATATGATGTGTGATGCTGTCAAAAAAGCTCTTTCCTTTGTATAGTAAAATATGTTATGCATTTATGTTCAGCTTCCAGAGTGAGATGTCCAGCAGAGGGAGCAGGCCAGATGAGCCCCTGTCGTCGCTCAACAGCCTCAATCACTCAGACTCTGTACCTTTCAGAAGACCTGAACTCAGGTACCAGACAAGCCTCTCATTGCCTCTTGTATTTGTTTTAAATGTGTTGTTTATAAAAAGAGGAGCAGCCAAAAAACCCAATACTATCTCTTTGTATTATCTCCAGTGGAGCTGACTCTAGCAGCCACCATAGCCCGTCAAATGTGTCCTCACATTCAGACGGAAAATGGAGAAGGGGGACGTCTAAGGAGAGGACGGAAAGGGACGAAGGTAACACTTCTATAGAGGAGGAGGTTCCCACCGCTGCAAACGGCTCTCTGTGCAGTGACAGCATCCCCTCTGTCGTGGATGAAAAAGGTACTGGTGGGCATGCACACGGGAAAAAAACAAAAAGTATACATACGCCATACATACTAAACTACATTACACCATAAAAGGGAACTACTACAGAAATGTCCCCCACGGCTGGAGAAAGTGTATGGACATTGATGATCATAAAGTGTAAAAGTCATGGAATTTTAAAGTTTCAGTGCAAACCTGTCAAATTCAGACAAGTTTACTATAGAGATTTCTTTTAAATTGCAGGAGTAGAGGTCAGGGTTCTTCTTAGATTTCTGAAGGTCTCAGGTGCCCACATCTGGTTTCTAAACATCAATTCTTTTGCCGTCTCTTATCAGTGAAGGATGTATTTGATACTTGATTGTTTTCTATAAAGAAAACCAATGAAACCAACTTAAGAAGAAGTTGCAATTCAGTGTGGTACAGACAAAGGGTTATTTTATTCCTAATAAACTGATAATAATAATGAATCAGAAACTTTTTTTTTTCATTACATTTGTTTTTAAATGGATTCTCTGCTTATAAATACATTTATTTAGGCAATTCTTTTTGGCCTCTTAATAAACAAAAGCACACTGGCCACACACAAACGGTCTTTCTCGGATCCTTTTACTAACAGTGTTCTCAGTCTGTAATTTTACAATGTTTTACAAAACACTTATAAAACTGGACTATTAAGTATTTCCGAGCATCAAGAAGCAACAGCTGTGGAAGATCTACCTGTTTTTATCACCACTGCAACACATCTCCATACCTTAAACCTGCCAAACCTTTGACTTGTGCGTCTTCAGAGGTATAGTGCTGCATGGATCAGCTGGGCAGGTATCGCGGGTTAAAAATGTCACTTTATTTGCTGGGTAGGTCAGATAATTGAAGAAAAAACCCGACCTGCTCATCACTAACACTGAATATCTCCTCTTCACCTGTTGTTTCGCTTGCCTTCATGTTTGCTGTTTACTAACTGTGGCTGCGCTACCCGCCTCAAAAGATGGTGATGGTGAATTCAAGGCACCTCAAAAATATGAGCGCAGGAAAGAAAAAACTATGTAATAATTGATGTAACGTGGGTTTTACTGATTCAGACACGCTAAGAAAATGCATTGCACATTTAGTCAGCAGTCATATCCGATGCACACTGAAGCTACCGGTGCAGTCACGTCGCAAATGTCTGTATCGGACCACCGAGTCATGTCGGACCACTGACTCAAAACGGTGAATCTCTTCATCCCTAATATAAACAGTGGCCGTGTACTCTCTTAAAAGTCCTGTGACGTGATCATCATTATGTATTTGAGATCATGCACTGTCCATGGTGCTAAAATTCACATTTCATTTCATGTTTAATTTAGTGTTAATGAAACACTTTTCCTTCAGCACCACACGTTTGAGTCCAGTCGTTCACTCCGTCTTGACAATTTGTGCCTCACAAATGATGCACTACTGCCTATTCCAAACACCTTATGTTTACCTTAAGAACACCATGTAAATGTCTGGCCGTTTTTTATGAACGCAAAGGATGTTCTTATGAACTCGATAAGAATGTTCTCAAGAGAATGCAAGCCTTACTGTAATTGGAACCAGTGTACTCGTAAACTTTCCTCCCTGTCTTTGCTGATTTTCCTCAAATCACCAAAATGGGATTTGATTTCAATGCATGTACATGTCACATACATTTTGTATATTTTTCAAAACTAATAAATTTCGTCAGTTCAGCTGGGCTGGCTCACTGAGCCCCGGCGTTCGGCTCACTGAGCTCCGGTGGGCAGGCAAGTTGGTGCCATAGCATTTGAGAGTAGCACCAAGAGCCTCTTGGGAATTATTTCCCACCAAAACTACACAAGTTACCAATCAGTGCACCCATGGTTTAAGCTAGCTGACCTGAACAACATCCAGGCATTCCATGCGTTCTTGGTCTATGTGAACTTTGAATTGGAACAGTACTTGGGCTGCGACAAATGACATTTCACAAGAACATGAGAACAGAAGAACAGACAAGAATGCATATTGAGAAACGGCCTCTGTCTGTACGTCCATTCATGTGAATGACGTAAGGGGCCCCTAAGAACAATGTAATGTGTTCTTGTGATCTATGTACAATCCTTTTGCAACCGCCACAGAAATATGGTGTTATGGAATGGCCTCCTGATCCACGAAGGTCATGCGTTGTTCCTAGGTTCTTCCTGTGGCATTCGTTAGGGATTTCATAGCGTGCTTGTAGAAAATCTTGCACAAAATCATCCACCTGGCTAAGAACTTAGGAATGGTCTACAAACTCTCCACTCTTATAAGTCTGCATTGAGGAAGTCGTCTGAAATGGTCCTTAAATCATTTGCACGGTTTTCGTAGCCATTCATAATAGCATTTTTGACTCAGCCTTTAGTTGTTTTCTTAAATCTAAACTGAATAATTTAAGTGGCAACTTGCAAAGTTGTGGAAAAAGTTTTAAATTTAATGTTCTGGAGCCTTTGTTTATTTTGTGTGCACATAGTACCAACAAATCTTACCAATGTTCAAGTAGTAAGAGGGTGCAGAAGTTTAAGTCTGAATTTCTTGTATTTTTTGTGGCTCTTCAGCAGACAGTACATCAGTGGCAACAGAGTACTCATTCAAGTTTGATGAGTCCATGACAGAGGATGAGATAGAAGAGCGCTCTTTCCGTTCTCTGCTCCCATCTGAGGCACACCGCCGTGGGACTTTGGACAAGAAGTCCCGCCACCATGACGAGTCGGAGGAAGATGGAACCGCTCAGAACTCGACTTTACTCTCAGGGTCACACAGCATGTTAAAGGTGAGAGGGCACCATTATTCCTTATACCCAAATATAATGAGGGATTCTGTCCATCCATGATATTTGTCCAAACAGATTTCTCGAAGACTATTCACCCAATTCTTTTCAAATTTGACTCACATTTCTTTGCCACCAGGAGAGGTGCAGTGCCAAGTTTAATGACTGAATTTCTCAAAGATTCACCTGTTTCGTCACACAAAGTGCAATTAGTTTGAAAGTTAAGACTTGGGCAGAATAATGTTTGTCTTGGTTTGACTGAACAATCCAAAAAGGATAGTTATTTAGTTTAATGTAGTTTACAATTGTCTTTAATTTAAAGTGAAAAATGAGTCCCTGACTAAGCAGGGTATCAGTGAGCAGGAGGGGCGAAGTGTTGTGTGGAAGTGTTATTAACCTCTGCCTACTTTTTCACTTGTTTAGTAAATATTTGTGTTTAATACCTTAATTTACTTCTCTTGTTCTTCCTTTTTTTGCATCTGCATATTCCAAATGACCTGCATCCATCAGCCTCAGGATGTGAACATGGCCTTTTCTGGTGGACAGGACAGTTTTTCTCAGTTCACGATGGACATGGTGCGCCAGTATATGAAGGACGAGGAGGTGAGACTGCAGCATCAGAGTGCTCTGCTGCATCTTCGCCAAAAGGCCCTTAAAGAGAAGGCCAGGACAGAGCTGGCTTGGCTTGAACACCAGAAAAAGAGGCTGAGAGGCAAGGGGGAGGATGACAAAATGCCACCCATCAGGAAGAAGCAGAGGGGCCTTTTGATGAAACTCCAACAAGAGCAGGTACTAATAGTTGGAAACCAAAAGACTTGAAGTAATAAAGCATCGGTACATACTTTAAATCACAACCTGTTAACCAGTTCTTTTTGACCCTCTTCTTTTCAGCTGTTGTATGAATAACTATTATTATTAACTTTCTTCTGTGCTGCAGGCTGAGATCAAGCGTCTTCAGGAGGCCAATAAAGCTGCAAGGAAGGAAAGACAACTGTTGCTGAAGCAACAGGAGGAGATTGAAAGGATGAGAAGTTCCACACTCCGACTTAAGGAACGTCTCAAATGTGCGGGGGCGGAGGCACCTCCTGTGAGTATGAATAATCAAGTTCAGTGTTTCACATTCAGATGTCACTATCATTATTTAAAACGTCAAAGAAAACATTCTTTACCTATATGTCCACTCGTTGCAGGACACTCCCATGTCCATGGTGTCAGAAGAGGCCCCGTCAGACATGA
Source organism: Fowleria isostigma (assembly GCA_029814645.1). Lineage (NCBI taxonomy): Eukaryota > Metazoa > Chordata > Actinopteri > Kurtiformes > Apogonidae > Fowleria > Fowleria isostigma. The sequence goes on from JAPTGZ010000019.1 coordinate 36,844,555, forward strand.
GACATGCAGACGCAGATGTTCGCAGCCCGTCTCCCTCCCTCTCTATCTCTGGAAGTGAAACGAGCAGCATAATGCAGAAGCTTAAAAAGATGCGCTCCCACATGGATGAAAAGTAAAGACCCGCCTTTTACTTTTTATACATTTCTAAGGTTCCTTCCTCATTTTCATCCATTTCAGGTTATTTATTTAAAACACATAGCTGCTGTGAATATGGTCAGTTTCCTTTACCCTTGAGATTCTTTTTTTTGTTTTTTTATTATGTTATTTTTATTAATTTAACTGCTGCCCATACAGTCTACATTCATTTTGCCTACATTGAAAAAATAAACTAGTTTAGAAATAATTGAGAACACATGTGTATATGTTTTTGCCACAGTCCTTAATAAACTACCTCAAATCCTACTCGGAGACATAAATTAATCAGTTAAACTGAAGCGAATAACATCAGTGCCTGTCATGACAAGACAAGTTTATTTCTGTAGGACAATACATACACAGGGCAATTTAAAGGACTTTACAGAAATAGAAAAGGCAAATTAAAAACACACAATTACAAGTAAAACAATCAATGAAAAGAAATACGAATCAATTAAAGTAAAAGAGAAGAGTGCAGACAGAACCTTTCAGTTCTTATATGTACAGTTGAACAGAGCGTTTTCAGCTGGACTTAAACATTGTCAGACTAGAGGTCTGTCTCACGTCATCAGGAAGTCTGTTCCAGAGTTTATCTGCATGGAACTGAAACACAGCTTCACCATGTTTAGTCCTGACTGTGGACCAGCAGAAGACCAGTCCCTGAGGTTCTCAGGGTCCAGATGGTTCATATGGGACCAACATGTCACAGATGTACTGTGGTTCTAGACCATGGAGGGACTTATACATCCTATCCTTTGAGCCTCAGGAAGCCAGTGCAGAGACCTGAGCACAGGACTGATATGGTGGTACTTCCTGGTTCTGGTCAGGACCAGCAGCAGCGTTCTGGATGTACTGCAGCTGTTTTACAGCTCGTATAGAGTCCAGTGAGAAGGCCATTACAGTAGTCTAACCTGCTGGAGATAAATGCTAAATGGTTTAGACAGTAAACCTCTGATTCTATAATGTTTTTGAGATGGTAAAAGGCCGATGATGTTATTGATTTAATGTGGCTGTTGAAGTTCAGGTCTGAGTCCACTGTTACCCCTAGATTTCTAACTTGATTGTTCATCTTTCCGTTGGTGTAATGGATGTGTGGGTATGAAGATAAGCATGCTCCATGTTGCTCTCCCTATAGATTACACCAGCATCCACATAGACTGCACCAGTACTATCCTTAAACCTAACATTTACACCCTTATCCCTCACCTTAGAGTTCAGTAAAGATTTACACTTCGATTTATCTATTAGAAATACATTATTCGTCTCAAGTATGGCAAGGTATGTGCCTTACCATCCCAAAGTTTCATCTTGGATGTTTATTTTCCTAGAAAACCTTTTTTAACAAGTAATTCCATGTTTAGGCCTCCCTGTAGGTGCTAAGAGGGTTTTAGACTTGACTAACAGCTTTGGTCAGGTGATCACAGAGCCTCTCATGTTTGAGTATCTGCAACAAGTGTGGTAACTGTTGTCAAAGTTGAGTGGATTTATAGCTTGGCTGTAAATCACAGCCTGTACGGGCCAGCCTTCCTTGATTTAACTAATGATATTTATGCCAAGTTTCTTAAAGTATAAACCTGTTTTTTTTTTTTTGCTAGTGCACAAGACTATGAACCCAGCGGCCCCTCAGCAAGATTTAGGGCATTACGAAACAAAATAATTATACAACCTATGAGAGATAATATAAAGATGAAAATCTGACAAAAACATAAATCCATACACCATTGTCTAATGGTCTTACCAATGCATTTACTGGATTACTTGCTGCCATAAAAATGTTTTGCCAAATTACCATTTCATATATCCCTCCCTGCTTTTTTCCTCATTGTCTTTTTGAGGATCTTATCCAAACCCATTGTACCTACTATACACATTTTCTATGTGATGTATCTCACTATGTGCACCATTTCCCCACTACATAATCAGACTTGATAGCATTTGTATGTCATCCAGCTTCGCACTGACTTTGACGCCCATACTTTGTTGTAAAGGTTCATTATTACATCGCATGTTCAAACGTAGCCTGACAGACTAACAGTCTGGGTAAAATAAAGCCACATTTGCTCATGTTGCTCTTTTCTCTCCCTTTTCTCTATTTGTTTTTCCCCTTTACATTGTGTGTATTTCCCTCTCACTTTGTATATCCGTGTATGTGTTGTCCTTTTCTCTACCCATGTGTTTGTTGTAGACACTGTTCTCCTGTCCACTACTTCTTCTCTGTGTTCACGGCCCATCACTGGGCCTCTCTCAGTGTTTGTCTTCCCAACCTACATCCTAAATTCCAGCTCTTTATCTGCAACCAGTTGGTCAGGTACTGTACAGTGCTCTGTACGTATTCCTCAGCACTACCCTGAGCCTTGCCCTGCCTCACCCCCACCCCCCATGGAACATGCTTGTGTTCATCCTCTGGCACTGGGGCATTGTGGGGCGGGGAGGTATACAACGAGTGATTGGATGTGTGGGTTTGTTTGGGAGGTCTTAAGATGTCCTTATTTTCTGGGATTGAATTTCTATTGGAAGGAGCTTAAGGGGAAGCTTGAGAAGTGCCCAAGAAAAGCTACCTTGCTGAAATAAGCTAAACCTTTGTGTTCAGATTAAATATGAAATTATCTACATTTTTATGTGCTCTGTCAAACATTAAATGCATTAGCAATTATGGATTGTTTCTGTTACAAGGAAACAAAATTGTCCTCAAGACACGTTTCAGAGACTCAGTAGAATGGATGCTGATGTCAGTGGTTCTGTTTATTTCAGTAGGAGCCTTCCTTGTTGGATGGAAATCTGAAACTCAGTGTTGGGAGTCTACTAATAATTTTTGTGGTGTTTGATTTGTGATTCCTCTCTTTTTCCTTTCTAGGGTAATTTATAATATTGTAAGCAGATGCTTGTCTCTGCAGGGATCATATTTACATGCACAAAATATTTCAGTATTTGCCTTGATTCCAAAAAAATAAGCAAATTTCACCATAAACTGTTTAAACTACTGAAAACAAACATTTCACCAATATTCCTTTTTACAAGCAGCTATGCACACCTGGACTAAAGTAGTCTCCCTCTTTGATTCCTTCAAACATCTTGTTAAGTCATTTTTGATGCTGACATCCTAAAACCTGTGGATATCCTCTGTCATTATGATAAAAAATGGGTGTGTTTCTCTCTCCACTAGAAATGTGGATCTGTGGAACATCCATCTGTCCCAAACAAAATATTTTTCTATACGTCAATAACCTGCAGTAACACCTGCAAATGGGTCACCTGTTGTAAGTGTGCTGTATATGTCCACAAAGTCTTCATAAAACAAGAATGATATTAGTTTATCCCTCTTGGCTTTTTTGGAAAAGACTCCATTCAGAAGAAGCCCAATTCAGAATATCCAAATGGAATATTCTGTTTATGTGACACTTGTCAAATTAAAAATGTTGATATATTTTAAATAATAGTGGAATATTAATGTGCATGTAAATGTTGTTGGTGTGTCTCACATTGTGACTTGTGGCTGGTCAGCTCCAACCCAGTCACTGATACAGAATGTTTTGACATGGAAGTAATGGACTTGTTCAGAGAACAGACCACAGATAGAGTGGTCTCTCTCTTTAATGAGTTCAGTAAATCTTAACTAGCCCTCTTTATTAGGTAACTGTTGCATAAAATAGGATAATAAGTACAGATGGTCTTTGGCTATAATAGTGTTTTGGGAAAGCACTAAAGACCCCCCAGTCTGGTTCTTCAGTATCTGACCTGTCATCAGTATACATTAGGTCAAGAGAAAGGTCTCCAGATTAGATTACAGCTAAATAATACTGCGCTGTAATGGCACCCATAGCTGTGGGAGAGCACATTATACAGCAGCTATACCTGACCACTTTATTTTGATCCATAACAGGACAGAAATGTGTGTGATAGATAGCCAAGTAAGTTGTGAAATAAGGCCAGATTTTTAAACTGATATGTGTTGTCAGCCTGGCAAGACAACAAAGCCATTACTGGACATTAGAACCGCATTAACCCCCTTTGGACTGAGTTACAGTAAATACAAATCCTCATGCTAAAGAGACACTCATGAAAACAAATAGTTTTTCTGCACAAAAGCCTGTGTTTTTAAATCTCCTGTAAGTGATGTCTCCTTCATTTTGGGGTGTGTGACCTCATCCACTCAACCCCTGGATTTCAGTCTGATGCATGAATCTGACATCTTCACTCTTTCTCCTCCGCTGTCCCCTCCCCCACTCCCCAAGTGACATGTCATCACATTGCAATCTTTATTTGATGGGCGCTTGCACACTTCTTCATTTGGACAATTGTTCCTGGGAAAGAAATAAGTAAAGCATGTTCAAATGTCTGTGTGTTTGTTGGACAGAGGTTTGAGGTGACTTTGCTGTGTTTGAGGTAATCTGTTTACGTATGTGACATGATGTGACGGAACATTCCATTCCATTTGTAACGTCCTTCTCTTCTCTCTCCCTTGCCACTACTACCATTGGTCTTCTGTCCCACATATCCCCCCCTCTTTTCTTCTACCACTTCTCTATTCCTCTCCCTTCATGATTCCATCTCCTCAGGTTCCTGACCAAACGGGAACAGCAGCTGATGCAGAGGCGTCATCACGCCGAAGAGCTTCTGCAGTGGAAACAACGGCTTGACAGGGAGGAAGCAGAGGTCTGTAGAATAGAGAAGGAGGCTCTGGCTGTCTGGGATCAGCAATCACCTCGAAGCAAGGTTCACGACTTCTCTGAGACTCAGAAGAAGGAAATCTGTGATGTTAGCCCCGGTTCCAGTCATCAAAGAAGATCTGAGCCCAGAACTGACAGTGAGAAAGGTGACACTACAGGACCCTCGCCTCTCATTTCCATGAGGATGTCTGTTGTTTCACTTCAAAACTTCTTGAGTTCTTTTTTGTTGTGTGTTCTTAGACTATGTCAGTGAAGGTGACATTTCCTCAGTGACACCGGAGTCCAGTATAAATACAGAAGGACCAGTGACGGAGCGCCCTGAAAGCCCATCGTCAGTTAAACCTGTATCTGCCCATGAATCACCGCTGACCTCCATCCAGAGCAATTATACCCAAGAATTCACCTCAGCTTCCCCTTCAACCAGCAGAAAAGTATGCAGAAACATGTTACATATACAAATGTGTTTTGTTTTTGTTTTTTTATTTGATAGTTCCCTTTAACTCTTCCCCCTTAAAGACGACATTTGACAACCCCCCGTATCCTTAATGACGAGTTTTGACACCTCTGTTATGTCACTAAAGACATGATTTGACAACCATTAGAACAGCTTGTGTTTTCCAAATGTAAGAGAGGCTGTGATAGGTGGTGGTGACCACAACTTACACTAGGCCAACCAATAGGATTAAATGATACATTTTCACAGTTTTTCCCTGAAATTTTTCGAAGTAGTGACGATTTGTAGTCACCGGTAGAAGAAACAATGCAACAGAAAAATAATGTGTTCCCTGGGTAGCTCTAGTAACATATATACGGGTTGTTCCTAGTAGGCATCCAAGGGGGGAAAGAGTTAAACTGATAACGCAGGGGGTGAGATGGCTCGGTGGTGGAGTTCTCACCTGCCACTCTGGAGGCCCAGGCTCAATTCTCAGTTGTTAGGAAAGGCATCCTGACGGAAAACAACAACAACTTTAAACTGATAACACATTAGAAAATAATGTTTAGGCTTTAGCCAATTTAACCCCAAAAATTTCTGATACAATGTTTTTTGGGACACTTATTTGGGTTGTGAAGTTGATAGCCCTTTGTAATCATTTATTGTTGTGCATTTTATACTTTGTAAGACACAAGCAAAATATTTGCTTCCTAAGTTTCCCGGCATGCCTCTATGGTCAGTCCATCTTGTCATATTGCATTGTCATATCCTGAAGTAATATTCCATTCCCTCCCTCTCTGCATCCTATCCCGTCTGTCCAGTCATCTCCAGTCAAAGGCAGCTACAGTGCTGCTGCCTCTCCTTCGGATGGCAGCGGTAAAACCAAGATGCAGCTTGGTCCTACCTCGAGAAGACCAAACCAGGCCCACCCTGAGCCCTCTAAAAGCCTCATGGGCACACAGACGGGTGAGTTACCAAATGGACACACACACATCATATGTAACATACTTGTTTTTCAGAGAACATAGAAGGGAGAAAGAAAAGATAATGGATATAATGCAGCTATACCACTGCTGGCGCTTTGTGGACAGACATAATGTGATGCTGCCAGGTCTAAATTATGCAAGCCCTTCCCTGGCACCTAAGCTGCATAGGAGGATAAAAGACTTTGTAGATTGGGGGAAAAAACAGGTTTGTTCAGTTAAAAAAACAAGGCATGTTGTCCTTTACAGTTTTGATGATTCTGTCTGTAATTTCCATACAGTTTATTCTTTTGTGCAAAGCAAATCAGTGGCTAAATATGAACTATACACATTCTTGGTAAATGAAAGAAACTGTATGTACACTAATCCCCAAAGAATTGGGTTTGAGTGGGTACAAAGTTGGATTACTGCTTGCTAATCAGATCTCTGGCATTGGTTTCACATTCTAACTGTGATTTATGTCTAAATTTGCTTTCAGAACCCCTTTCGGACCAGAGTGACATAGAGGGTCGAATAAGGGCCCTCAAGGAGGAACTCAGAAAACGAAAGTTTATGGCCTGTCAGCTGAAAAAAGAACAGAAGAAGAGGCAAAAGGAGCGCCTGAAGGCACAGGAGGCCAGCCTACTGAAGCAGCTGGAGGTAAGGGGTGGCTGTGTGCTTAGATAAACTATGAATGATCAAAGCGTTGTACGATTTGATTGATTTATTCATATCTTACTATTTATTCACTTCCTTTCATTGCAGACTTACAATAACTTTATTGAGAAAACTAAGGCAGAACTGAACACTGAGCCCAGCTCAACACCTGATACCAAGTCCCAGACTAAAGATGTCGTCTCGCTTGCAGAGCAGCCTAGTATGAAACCACAATCTCAGAGGTACCAAAAGCAGCTGCAAACATACTGCCGTGTTTACATATCTTATACGATAATACGAAGTAAAGAAGGGACAGTACGAAGTCAGTTCACAGTATCTTCATCTGTTGCAGGTTTGAAGGTAGCAAAACCTCTTCCTCTGCAAGAACACACGTTCATCCTTCATTAGACAACAGTAAGTGACTTCTGTTGAGTGAAGAACATAAATTCTGTGCATTTTTTTGCAGTATGCTTTGAAAACAGATTTTTAAACTGTGCAACCCCCTTCTATTTTGACAGATTCCTCAGCTCTACATGACCAAAGTAGATCCACGTCAGTGCCCGAACAGTTGCCTGACGAAGACTCACCAACAGTTACTCCAACAGTTACTCCAGTACACGGCAGCCCAGAAAGTCTGACATCAAGACTTAGGAACCATCAGGCTCCAGAGGGTTTTGTGAGACCTTTGAGCAAGGAAGCCCATGCACAGATAAATGAGTCTGGAGATAACAACATTGTGTCTGATCATAGATCTTCACTACAGGAAGAGCTGGAGGTAGACATCAGCAACAAGTCCAAGGATCAACATTCTGAACATCTTCTCAAACTACAAAAGAAAGACACAGTTGACTCTCAGACAAGGATGTCTACATCGAAACACATTTCCCCCTCTGTGAGTGAAGAACATCATTATCCCTCATCTGTTCACTCTGAACAAGATGGGAAAATAGAGACAAGGCAAACATCTGAAGCGGAGGGAGCTTTAAAATCTGAGATTATCTCCTTGAGTAAGTCTCATTTGGCTCCGGTGGACCTCAAAATGTCACCACAAGCTGACCACTCCCACTCCACTGACTCCCTTGCCTTCTCTTCAAAGGAAATGCACATAAAGGATAATGAGACCTTATCTCCCTTGGCAGATGGTTATCGTGATGACTTTGAGTCATCAGTAGATTCATCGCCCAGGGGGGGTCATCATACTTACAAACCCGCCTCTGAACTCTCACTTACCCCTACTCAATCCAAGCCTTTATCAAAGGATAAACCTAGTAGGTCCATACTGTCTGACAGTCAGAGTGAGGAGGTGGAGGAGGACATACCTGAAGAGCTGAGTCACCGTTCTTTTGCCAGTGATGCCAGTCACCAATCTGAAAGACTGCTAGATCTCCATGATCAGACACAGGACTCCAAACATGACACTGTTAATTCAACCCACTTGCCAAATATCACCTCTGTGAAAACCCCTCCCTCTCCTGTTATGGATCAGATGCCAGATTTTAACATTGGAGACCGGGTTCTTGTCAGTGGTGTTCAGCCAGGCACTCTGAGATTTAAGGGTCCAACCAGCTTTGCCAATGGCTTCTGGGCAGGTGTGGAGTTGGATAAGTCTGAAGGGAGCAACAATGGCACTTACGACGGAGTGTTATATTTTGAGTGTGATGAGCGCCACGGTATCTTTGCTCCTCCAGACAGGATCAGTCATCTGACAGATAAGTTTGAAATGTACACTGACACCACAGAGGATGATGACTCATTTTTTGACGACATGTCAGATGAGGGTAGGGATGCTGGTAGAGCAGCAGAGCGCAAACTCCAAAAACAAGGACATCTTAGTAAAGGTAAACAAACATCTCAGAAGGACTGCAGGTCTGACGGTACAAAAGTTACAGATGATTCAGTTCATCAGGTCGGAGCCCACATTAATTCGCATCACTACAAAGAATCAATGCATCCAGTCGCTAATGGCGAGAGTGGGGACATAATTTTGGATTTTGCTGATGCTGATGTGACCTCAGACATCAAGAATGATAAAGAAGAACAGAAGGACAAAAATTTTCTGGGCACAGTCGCAGACAAGCTTTTGCATAACTTTGTAAATGATACAGTGAGGCAGTTTGCTGAAATTAAAAAGGCGAAGGAGCAGAAGATAGATGCTGCCAACCAGATGAATGGACACCTCTTTGAAAATGAGGAAGAGGAGTGGATGGCTTCAGTGGAACAAAAAGATGGTCTACCCTTCTTTCTTACAGCTGAAAAAGAGGAGCTGTCTTCTCCAGAACTGTGCAACCGACCAGTGAGTGTATATGTCCCACTTTTTTGAAACATACCCATCAATGCTAGAGACAGGCCATTGCTGGGATGTAAAAACACCAAAATTTTGTATCAAATTGTACTTTTTTGTGGTTGTGAAACTCAGTAACATGAAGAGGTTTAGACAAACAGTACTTATTGATTTGACCTCTGGAACCCTCATTTGTGAATGTGGTTATCCAAAGTCCAACTTCATGGAGACACACTTCTGAATCTGGTACTCTTTGCTGAGAGCAGTTTGTCCATTTACCATTTGAACAGTTAAAAGGAATAGAGGAGTGCAGAGCCTAAAACAAAGGTGCAGTTTAATTATTGATATTCTAATCCATATTAGGATTGAAGTTAACTGTTTACTGTTCTTTCACCTCCAGGAAAGTCCTGTCCTGGGAGCCAGTGGGCAGGAGGAGCTTGCCAAGCGTCTGGCAGAGCTCGAACTGAGTCGGGAATTGCTGGATGAGCTCGGTGATGATCAGGACTGGTTCGACGAGGACTTTGGCCTCAGCTCTCGTAGAGAACAGCAGAAACTTAAGCAGAAACAAAGGGAGGAAGAGGAGCAGGCAAAGCTGGGGGGAGGTTTAGGGAGGTCTAGCTCTCCAGGTGGAGCAGCCATAGGGGGGCTGGTGTCACCACTGGGTGGAGAACAACAGGTTAAAACGCCACCTAGACCTGAGCTTCCTCTTCCTCTGCCCCCTAAACTTCCTGAGCAGCCAGCCATGGTGGTGCCCCACTCAGCTGTGGAGGTGCAGAAGATGGTCTACGCTGCTACTCAGGAGATCTGGGAAAGCTTTGGCCTGGAAAAAGAGGGTGCAGTCACCCTCACACAACTGCCAAACCCCAAACCTTCACAGGAGTATCTGGGCAAAGAGGCCAGCAGCCAGGACCAAGAGGCAATCTGCATCTGTAGCTACAGAAAGGTGAAGACAGGAAGTGACTCAACAATTTAAATACACCACGTCCTGGCACAACATAAATGCATGTCTACTCTAAAGGAGAGACATGGAACATTTAAACAAAAAAAAATAATGATAATAATGAGTGAATAATAATAATTAGACATATATATACACACACATACAGTATCATAATCGTTTCTCTTATTAGAAATCTGTGGTGGTCTATTTTACCTGTGGAGACACTGCCTTTAATTTGTAGTTCCTCTTGCCTCACAGTTTTGTAACATGTGTTTGTCAGTATGATTGTACATCCACCTACCGTACATTAGAACATGTACCGTTAACATGCAGCAGCTCCAGTTACAGCTGTTTCTGCACAGCTTTAACAAACTGAAGGTCCAAGGACAGAGGGTGTAGAAGTACAGATATAAAAGCCCCTCATTGTGGCAAATCATTAATCTGGGCAAAATAAGTGGGATTGACTAAACTAGATCTGTGTCCCCCAGGCTGTGTACGACCTGACATGGGAGATTCTTCAGGAAATCTATTCTGAAGACCCCAACACCAATCAGCCTCAGTGGGTGAAACCACGGCGAGTCAAGCCCTCATTCTATCAAAGAGTGAAGACACCAGGAGACATCTCCAGAATCCAGGTAAAGTGCAGCAAAATAGCCATGAAGAAAAAGAACAAGCACCTGTGAGCCATACATCATTAGATTATTGAAATAAACTACAAATGAAGCATTATTGTATTCAAGTTACACAACTGTTTTTGTAAAGTGAGGTTTTATTTGGCATTTTTGGACTTTGTTTACTAGGAATTCATCTCAGCTGAAGTACTGAAATTGTACGGCCTCTCAAAAGATCAGAGCCAAAAGAGTGACTGGCAGAAAATGCTGAAATTTGGCAGGAAGAAACGGGACAGAGTTGACCACATACTGGTGAGTTTTGTTCTTCAGGACTTTTTAAAAGTATCATAACTACCGTAAATTCCGGATTATAAGCCGCTACTTTTTTCCCACGCTTCCCGGCTCCCACCGGTATTTAACCCCTGCGGCTTAAATAGCGGTGTGTCTTATATTTTCCCTTACCGCCGTCCCAGTGGTTTAAGGAGGAAGATGAAGAAGGAAACTACTGTACTGTAGGCTGGGTTTGACCCAATAAAGAGACGCACACATTTAAAGCATCAAACAATTAATTCACACGTCATGTGTAACGTTAAATGAAAAAGGTATTACAACAGAAATAAGTACTTGTTTTTGATCTTTATATTTTCAAATTAAAAGTCCTACTCTAATGAAAAACCAAAAATTGTTCACTTCCAAGCACTTCCAAGCACTTTCAAGTGTTTTTAAGTCATTTTAAGTCCGTTAATCCACAGCCGACGCAAACGCAAGTCAGTC
>JAPTGZ010000019.1:37132988-37145689 GCA_029814645.1 Fowleria isostigma
GGGTCAGGACAGGGTCACAGGGTCAGGACAGGGTCACAGGGTCAGGACAGGGTCACAGGGTCAGGACAGGGTCAGGACAGGGTCACAGGGTCAGGACAGGGTCACAGGGTCAGGACAGGGTCAGGACAGGGTCACAGGGTCAGGACAGGGTCACAGGGTCAGGACAGGGTCACAGGGTCAGGACAGGGTCAGGAAGGACAGAGGATGCCTGGGATATTAATCCATTGGCTCCACCGACCGTTGAACTAATTATTTGACTGTTTGCTTATTTTCATTGTTTTTTAATCAATTCAACAAATGCTGTCAAGCCCTGTGAGGCGACCTTGTTGTGATATTGGGCTGTACAAATAACATTTAATTGAACTGAATTAAAAACACTAAGCAGCTTTTGGGTGACCTCAGAACTTTTACAATAAAAAAGGCCATCTCCATTATGATGGAAATATGCCAAATACATGCAAGACTTAGAGCAAAAATATGACACTACCCCAGATAATTCTTCCCAATATTCTCCAAGAGAAACGTCAGTATTATTGACACAAAGTGTGATGGTGATACGACCACAGCCCAGTTGGACTCACCCTGCATTTACAGATTAATACCATCTGATATTTCAAATAATATTTTTTTACCAAAGTTGGCAGATATAAAGAGATGTTTTCTTTGTACCTCATCGTAGACACTCTCAATCTCATTGAGGAGGCTCTTGGAGCGCAGAGCCTTCATGTCGTTCTGTTTAAAGTTCACTCCTTGGTGGTCCAGTGACTTCAGGTAGGCCTTCTCATACTGTTCCCTCCAGATCTTATTGAAGCCCTGTTGGGCCTCCCTCCACTCTTCCTCTTTGGCTTTCAACCTGCATTAGATAAAGACACATTTAATGTACTGTATTAGGAATACAAGATACTTTCCTAATAATGTGCTAGTTAAAATAAAAGTAGTTGCAAAAGTGAATCGACAGCTGTTGGAATAGATTTCTTACGTGATCATATGAAACACATTTCCAGTTCATTAAGTACACAAACAGTTTTTTAAAATGGCTATTACAGCTGGTGTTAAGGTTCACCCAGGCACTGTAAACAGACGCCTACAACGTCTGTATCAGCACCTCACACAAATTAATTTTAAATCAGTACGGAAAGCATCAAACCTCAAATGAAATTCCTAGACCTAATGGAAGCAGCTGTTCCCTAGTGAACGTCCTCAGCAAGTTTGTCTTTGAGCTTTTTGGAAGTTGTCTGCTCTCACTATTTGTACTCAGATCATACTAAAGGTCCAGAGGAATGAGACATGATCATTTTTATGGGAAACCCTGACCACTGCCAAACAGTCAATAGGACAAAACTCCAAATACACATCCAACACATTTCCTGATTATTTCTGTCTTTGTATTCTATTGATTACCATTCCCATCATGATACCATGATGTTACTCATCAGATGATTTATATTTGGTTACAACTTTAAGAAAACATGTTTGTACGGTGAACATCACTGTATCTGAACAGGGTGATGGTAACACAGTAGACTTCCTCTGCAGGTCTGTAGGCCTTTTTTATGCCAATAAAGATTTATCGGTTAAATAAAAAAAAAAATTGATGTTAGAGAGAATCCTCACAGTAATTTGTCATATCAAATATGACCAAATTGAATTTTGAATTCATTAAAAATCAGTTGAATAATTTAATTTCTTTCACCCAATGTTTCAATGGTGTATTTCTAACCAGAAGCTTTGACTTATATTTTCAGGCATTAAAATTTAAGTAGAAACTAGGGGAGGAAAAACCAAATACAAGTTTTACATTTGAGAGAGGTGCAAATATTCCATCAGTAAAAGGTCAAGGTAAATAAAGGCCAACGCTTGAGTGTCCTTGTAGAGAAATTCAGTGTGCATTCCACTCATCTCGGTACACGGACAGGAGCTAACATTAGCGGTATCAAACGTTAACATCAGTGAGCTGCCATCGAAGGCATCGGGGACCAAGTCCAGATCTTCATCGGTACAGGAGACCCAACAGGAGAATGAATGTGGATGTTTATGGTTAACCTGCCTGATGTAAAGACAACAGGCTGAAAACCCAAAACCATGCAGCTGTGAGGTGGAAGTACCACTACAACATCACACAGAATATGTGCAGTAGAACTTAATTTAGCAAATAATTAGGTGTGGATAAATGAGTGCAGTGTTCACTGAATTCAAACTAGAAACATGATTAATTAGAAACGGCACTGCCAATGACCTTCAGGTTTTTCATGAAAAAATAAAAATAAATTTGCAGCAAATGAAAGTCTGCATGCTGGTAGAGAAACGTTGACCAAACTTCAGCCGTTACCTCTTGAGGACCACAGGCACAGCGGTGGCAGGACTCCTCTTCAGCCCCTCGATGATCTCAGGGGCCTTGTCACCGTAGATACGATACACAGCGCGGCGCTGGATGACCTCGGAGGTCCCACCCAGACAGTCATCTAACCTGAATCTGTCCTGGTCCTCAGGTGACAGCCGTGAAAGCTTCTTCTGGACACTCTCTAGCACCCTGATGGTGGCGAGGTTCGTCTCCAGAACCACATCCAACTAGAGTCACAGAACGACACAAAGGATTCAGAGAACAGATCTACACCCGAGGACAGTACCGAGTACAACTGAACTTCATAAAGACAAAAAACAAACACTGTAAAAAGTACAATGTTTGCATAAACACAAGTCTGCATGGACACTGTACCTCAAAGCGTTCATCCTCACAGCGGTGCAGCTGTTCTTCATACGGAGTCTTCTTTGAGCTGACAAAAGTCGAGTCCTCTGACCACGACGGAAATGACACCCAGGTATCATTCAGCACCTGCACACACAAACACATCACCGTCCACGGGAAAGGAATTTCTCCAAAAATGACGAGTTAATAAGTGTACTTGAGCATATTCCCAGTTCTAATGCAGGGTCATGTACCTCCTTGCACAGAGCTGTGCGTCCACTGCATTTGGGCTGCTGGTAGGTCTTAGGCAGTGCTCTGTAGCTGGACCCCAGACGTTTGCAGGAGGCGTAATCCACCTCCCTGCCCCCTCCCCCCTCCATGTAGCGATCCGACAGCCCTGACACAGCATGAGAGAGCTCTTTGTCCCCCAGAAACGACTTGAACTGTGTGTACAGTTCAGGAAACTTCCTGCAAGAAGATAGAATCATGAATGACAGAGTCAGAGGAAACACCATGTGACTGTTAGCATCACATTTATTCATCACCTCAAAGCTGCTCCAGTCACATTTAAAGGTTACGTCAGTGAAATGTGGATTTTCATGCACGAATGGTTAAATTATAGAACACTACCAATGTCTCTGATGGAAAACCTTCTAGTACTCTGTTCATTTGTTACGTTTGTCTACATATTGTATTATTACATATAGTCTTGTGTTGCCGTATGTGACCTATGGCATTGTAATATTGGGTAACACAAAAGCTCAGTGCTTCCCCTCTTCAAACTCCAACGAGCAGTTCGAATTATACATAAGGTTGGTTACATAAGGCGCTTTCGCACAGAGTAGTTCTAGGAACTTAGTTCTAAGAACGATTTACTTCAAATTTAGTTCTAGGATCTACTTTTTCATGTTGCATTCACACAGGCAGAAAGGCCCCGTGGACCACGATGGAGCCCACAGGTTATGATCACAGGTCCACTTTTTGGGACCATTCTTACCCACACCGTAATGTCCGTTCCTAATATTGAGAAATGACAACAGTTAATTTTAAAAATTGCAGCACTGCAAGAAGCGGAAATATATAGAAATGGGCGGGGCCCAGGTTCTATCCATCACCAGACACCTACATCATATAGTTCCTATGGAACCATAAAAAGACCCTGTCTGGGAGTAAAATGGGTCTGAAAACTCTGGTCATGGTTCGTAGTTCCGATGCTGTGAAAATGCACAAAAAAAGGGCCTAGTTCCTGAAAAGGTAATAGGAACTACAAAAGGTTCCTACCGCTGCCAAAGGGCCTTTAGATCATACTAATGGATGGTTCATAAACTCTAAACAGTTAAAGCTGCCTGATCTGGTTAATTACGGCAATGCACAAGTTCTACACCATGGACGTTAGCGAACAATTAAAACCTTCACATTCAGAAATGTTCCACAGTACATGACGGAGGTTAGAAGTTGAGGGGTGACTTCGTGGTCAGGGCGGTGAGATGTGTGTGGTCCGGACCGTCTGGGGGTTCAAATAAAGCAACGCCCCAGCAGCATAAACCAGGTCAAATTAGGATAAAGAGAAAAAACTAATATTTGTTTTGATGCCCAGGTGTACTAATGCATGTTCACAGCTGATTTCTTTAACTTAATTACAACCACAGATGTTTAAGTGGTGAAACTGGGGTTGCATACCAGTGGGGATTTGCAGTATAAACTTATGTATTGTGTATCTTGTGGTCTTGGGTCTGAATTCTTCATTAATTCAACTCCACAGGTTTATCTTCAAGTCCATGTACAACTACTGAATTGAAACAGGTGGTTTTGAGCGCTGGCCCTTTAAATACAGTGACCCATTTCTCCCTCCAGGATGTTTACCGTGTCGTTGTAGTTTTCAGGATACAGTACACTGGTCTAATAATAATGAAAAATTGTAATTTATAATTAATAACGGTAACAATGACAGCCTTCTTCCTCACAGGTCTGAGTCAGAGTCTGATCTGGAACAACAGGACAGACGAAGAACCGGAAGAACCAAGACTTCTGGTACTAACGTTACCACAGTCATTCTGAAGTCCATTAAGTGAACCTGGGAATCCATATAAATGCACTGAAATCATAATCAGACCGGCCACTTAAGGTGTTAAAGGTCTACACACGTCTGTCCTAGATTGGTGTGTAGAAACATTAGGTGTAAATGTGCTTTAGATGTGTTTAAAACTGAACATTACCAAACGAGTTAGCGTAGCATCTACTGCCGGCAGTAAAACACCTGGAATTCTCTTCAAAAATCACTGAAATCATACTCGGACTGGCCAGTTAAGGTGTTAAAGGCCTAGACATGTCTGTCCAAGGTGGGTGTGTAGAAATATTAGGTATAAATGTGCTTTAGATGTGTTTAAAACTGAACCAACAATTAGCCGTATGGACTCCACCCACCGCTGCTGATGGCGTACTCGGAGCAGTGCTAGTGGAAGTCCTCACCTTGTTTGTGCAAATGTAGCGACGTAACTACTGAGAAAACCAAACAAACTAAGAAGAAATTAAAACGGGGTGTAGAAATCCACTCGATTTCAGCCAAACTGAATATAAAGACAGATTTTCAACACCTGGTGGGTTCAAACTCAAACTTTATCGACTATTAGGGTCCACTAATGCATTAATAAATGAACCAAAGGCGAAGACAAGTGGGTTTAGCATCATATCACCCCTTTAAGTCAGATTATATGATTGTTTTGTGAACTTGAAGAACTGGCGTTTCAACATCATGATCATTTAAACCAGCTGTGGCAAACTCATTTTAATTCAGGGCCACATACCGCCCAATAGTATCTCAAGCCAATAAAATAACAGCATTAGAGCCTATAAATCATGACTCCAATTTTGTTCCTTTTTGTTTTAATGCAAAAAAAGTGCAATTTAATTATGTAATTGTTTCCATTTTCAAACTAACTCCACAAATGTTAATAACTTGAAAAATATTACATTTCTCAGGAAAAATAAATAGAATTGTAACAATATTATGCAAAAAATCATGGAACTAAAATGATCGATACCCTTGACTGTGAATATCGTCGGTGTAATTTCTGCATTTCATAAATGCATCCCGTGGGTGACAGTGGCACCTTGGACGGGCCGGTTTTTGCTCGTGGGTCAAATGTTTAAGACGTCCGGTTCAAACATCTGTTAATCAGATAATGATCGACATTCTAACTTGAATAATATCAGCTGCTGACACACATATGAGGAACACCTGGAACTGGCCTCAGCGTCTGCCTCCTGAGGCTCATACATGTTTCAAACTTTTCCTCACTTGATCTAAACCTTTTCCACCACTTGTTTTTCCATCTGATATGACCCTTCTGTTCGTCGTATGAATTCGGCGGACACTGCAGTTTCTGTACTGATCCACCCATTCACACATTTACCGTTTATGTTTACACCAACTGAGGTCCACGCAAACAATGGGAAAACTTTTTCCTTCAAATTTCTTTTTGTTTGTTTTGAAAGTGTAACTAAAATTAGCTTGATAAAAAAATGCCTAAAGAACCCTCTGTGTGTATCAAAGCACCGTTAGAGCAGACAGTAGTATTCACCAAACATCAGCTGTGGAAACTCAACTTTTGGGGCTGCATTTCCTTCCGCTGCTGCAGTGACCTCCATGTGAAAACAGTATTTGTCACCTAATGTAGACCATTTAAATGTGGAAGTGACTTTTTTTCTCCCCTAAAAATAGAATTTGAAGCGATAGCTTCAGCTTTTTTGCCCAGCATTACACTGTCTGAAATAGAATATTGGTATTCTGATGCTGAAAACAAGACAAATGACCAATAAAACCGAAAATGTAAGTGTTGTCAAGTGTTGGAGACGAAATCTACAACAATCTGAGAAATATTTTACAGCTTAACACTCAACAATATCAACATTTAACCAGTGTCACACCATCTCTTCCAAGTGCAGGCCTGTATTTATTCATTCATGATGTTTTCACCCACTCACCCCAGGAACGGAGTAACCAGCTGGAGCAGCTCGGCTCCTGAAACCACCTCCTGGTTAAACAAGGCGATACAGCGCAGGAAGTTCTCATACACCTCCTGGCTTTTAAACAGGCGACGGACCTGAATGAGTGGTGTGAGGGAAAAAAGGAAAACAACGACAGGTATCAAGAGGAATAAAGAATACAGACAGTAATTAGGAAACGGAGGAGAAGCAGAGATCAGATCAGAGGGAAGAAAGACATCCCATCCCAGTGGCGTGGGAAACATCACCTCACCTTATCAAAAAAGGAGAATTCACGGAGGACTCCATGTTTACCCACCGAAGCAAAAGACTGATCTTTGGTACAGGAATACTTCATCTTTTTCTAAATTTGCAAAACAAGAAGAAAAATCAATAGCCACCAATGTGTACATGTCCATTTTCCTCTTTTTGGGCTGACGGCCGTGTGGCGACAGCGCGGTACCTTGAGTAGGGGGGACATGTGCTGCAGGAGGATGGGCCTGGGCCTCTTTTTATTCTGTTTGGTTATCGTGTCCTCTTCCTCTGGTCTCTTCAGCTGTTCTTTACTTCCTGTCAGTGAGCTCCCTGTGAACTACAAACACAAGGAAATTTGGTTTGAATCTAAATTATATTCATGTGAACTCATCCATAACACATTTAATAAACTCACTTTCATAGTGCTTAAATGTATAAATGTACGTGTTCTTCAGCCTCTCTTTAAATACATCAGAAATTAAACAACTGCAGCAGATGTACCACAACGGCTTCATTGTAAAAAAAAAAAAAAAGTTCTACTGAAACTTTTGTTTGAGGCAATTTTTTTTTTTGATTTTTTTTTTTTTTTAGATCAAAGAGAGAAGGCTCTAAAACTGGCTACCATTATTTGGAATTATCTGCCCAAAGTTTTTGGGCTACATGTAAACCAATACATTTTTGTTTGAACCAACACATAACTTGTGCTGTGTTTACGCCACCACTACTGCAGCGTCATAGTGGAAACTTATGGAAACCCTGTTGACCCTGTTTTAGTTAGAACTCTAACAGACTTTTGGGAACATGGCACAGATCGCTGCCCCCTGATCTGTCATTGTCGGTGATGTGATCACTTCAAGAAGGGAAAAAAAAAAAAAAAAAAAAAAGGTGTCACCCTTCAATCCTGGTCATTAATTCAACATAGAAACTGAACTACATGCAATAAAAACTACAATAATTTCAGGTAGAATGTCAAGAAATTAAAGCTGAAATTTACTAAAATCATTGTTTTTGTGTTAAAACCGTTTTTAAAGCAGTATATTACCACATAACACCATCTCATGCACTACCATTCCAGTCTATAAATGTTGTATTCTGCTGCTCTTCTTATTCAGCTGTATCATATATAGCTGTACATACCTTTTTTTGAGGACCTTTTTTAGGGACGGGGGTGATGCTCATTACATCAAATACAAACACTACTTCATGCAGTTAAGAACTACAGATTTCCGTTCTGTTTATTATACTGAATCTGTTCCAATCAAATATGTCCCACATAAAAAATGACTCATCAGTCGAACTTCAATAAATGTTTTCATAGAATAGAGTATAACTTTGGCATTCAATATCCAAAAAGGAAATAGCCATATGACACTCCTGAGGGATAAGGCTGGATTTACACTCATGTGACGCAGAGCTACACACAGGTACGCCGTATCTGACGCCACTACAGGACGCTCTCGCACTCGAGCAGACGGCAGCAGCAGCGTTTTGAGTTGTACTTTCCCTCCTAGTCAGAAGGTGGCAGTAGTGCTGGTATTGGCTGGTTTTAAAGCTGAAATTCCCCTCTGCCGAGTCGTTTCCATGGTTCTGATATCTTCTGGCGTTTCCTGGTTTGGACAAATCGCCGCTGACATGGACTGTGTCCTCACAAGCTCACACAAGTCACCAAACATAGAATTCTTCTACAAGTGTTACAGCATAAGCGCTGGAGACAGAAGCAACGTGGCAGATGGGTCATGTGACCGCTGAATGGAAAGAGGTTAACTGACGGGGAATACCGAAATCTGATAATTATTGATTGTCCTAATCAAATAAAGGCACAATTTAAGTTATGTGGGTTTATTAATTTGCATAAGTACAGGTTTATCCAGGAACAGACAAAAACAAAAACACATCAACTATAAGAGCAGAAGCCACAACATAAAGTTCTGGCGTCACATGATCATTAGTGCCAACCAGGAGGTGGCGTCTGCATCATTACGGTCTGGAAGGCGTCATGTCGAGGCTCGGCGGGCCTCTGCGTTGCCGTCCAAAGTGACAGCGTAGGTAGTGACGCTGACGTCCTCGTGACTGTAAATCAGCTTAATAGTTTATAATTAAATTCTTCATTTGTTACTCACCAGTGATCTCTTGGCATCCGGTAAAAACTGTCCAAATTCAGCCAGTAGGTCCTCCTGTCCCTTAAAAAGACTGGCAACCTTGGAGAACACCTCATCTTCAGTCATCCCACTACTGCCTCGGCTGCCTCGACTCTCCTTCACCTCCAGCTGCTCCTTCTGATGGATGATACAAGGAATGTTTGTCTTTACAGTTGCTAAATTGGGTTCTAAAATTAATTACAAAAAGCAGAGCAGCGTTGTTACCAACAGCTAGTGAGTGGTCTTGGTTTAAAGACACGTGGACTCTCCTCAGTAACCCACAAACCTGACTTGTCATAATGCTTTCATAACGTAACACTCCTCAAAAGGCCGTGACATCTGACCTTACCTGATACGTGTGAAGAATCTCCAGGAAGGCTCTGTAGATCTCTGGGTGGTCTAGGAACCGGTTTTTGATCTTGTTCACGTAGCTGATGGCACTGTCGAACTCCACGGGGCTGGTCTCAGAGGCGGGCGGGGACACCGAGGAGGTGGCCGCCTGGTTCTGGCTCTCTCTGTTCGCCAACGGAAGAGAGAGTCTGCTGGGAGGCTCCGGAGGCCCGGCCGAGGCGGAGGACGACACGGACTCCGAGGACGCCGCCTTGACCTCCGTGGACGGGGCGGGTCCGGCTTCAGTGTGAGCGGCAGAGGCACTACCTGAGGGGGTGGTCACTGCAGAGGGGGGGAAACTCTTCCCCTGTTGGCTCGGAGAGACCTGGACACACGACAAGATGGAGGAAACGCTTCAGCCTCAGGACGACAGGTCAGTTATTTAGAAAAAGTGTCTGAACATATGAAATCACTGTCACTTCTACAGACATGGTCAAACATCTCAACAGGAGCTCAAGTTCCAC
This sequence comes from Fowleria isostigma, assembly GCA_029814645.1. NCBI lineage: Eukaryota > Metazoa > Chordata > Actinopteri > Kurtiformes > Apogonidae > Fowleria > Fowleria isostigma. Next base: position 37,142,906 of record JAPTGZ010000019.1, read on the forward strand.
AACAACAACAAATCACATAATCTAATCACATATTTGGACACTTATTAATATCACTTAAACTGAGCTCAGTCTGATTTCGCTGAGTACGTTTTCATGCTTTTTTTGACAGAAAATGAGGAGTGATCAGAATGATATGCAACAGCTGCCTCCGAACAGGGAGTCCAGCCAGAAGCAGCGCTGCCGTTCACTGCTCAACTCTTTTTCCTAGTTTATATTTTGCAGTTTCATATTTGTTGGCAATTTGTGCACTTATTCAATAAGTCATAAAAGAGGAGACGGCAAACAAGGGCAGAGACAGAGAGTGGTATGGCATGTAAAGAACGCCGAGCACGAGTCCAACAGCAGACGCTGCAGACCAAAGGACACGCAGAAAGAGTGGACACATCCAAGGATGACCGACACACACCATACAACAAACACCACCAAACGACACGTGGTACACAAAGGACTCCAAATGGAAGGAATACCAGCAAGTACCACAAAATACTGGAGCATTCAACACAAAAAATATCAATACCTATAAAATAGATCAACGGTATCAGAGCACACATACAGTACATAACATTTATATCAAGAATATTTTGTTGAAAACAAATTCAAATCAATGTTTTACATGATTTTATTACTAAAATACTTCTAAAAACTTTCTCAAGTAACTCAAAATTTCCTTAAAATTTCATAAACTAATCACAAAATGAACCATAAAGAGATCAGAAATACAATCAAAGTGAAGGGATTTTGGTCCATAAATAGTCACAAAATATGGTTGAGAAATTAAAAACTCAAGTGCCACAATTAACTCAACAAGAGTTTTGTTAATTGCAAGTTGATGGTGCGTGTTTATATTGTAAATACAATGATAATTAATATTCAGTAAGAGGTTGGGTAGAGGGGAAACAGATCTGTCCCAGTTTGATAAAACCTGACGTGACTGGGACCCAGAACTGATAAACTATGTGTGACCCTCATCCCCAGTCACAGTCTCCTTCAGAAAAAGTCAGCGCCATTTGGTTTCTAAATTGTACTGGAATAATAGAAAAAAACAACAAAGAAATGTGGAACTTTCTCATTTAGATCCTTAACCTAAATTAAGACTGAATCACAGACTGAAGGATGGGTTTGAGTCACGGTTCAAATCACCATCAACAGGATTCACTGGGGTTGGGTTTACATCTCATTGTAAAAAATCAATTACATTCTCTGAAAATATGTTTCACAACTTAGAGTGAATTTTAAACTGTGTCTGTTCAAGTCAACATCACATCCTTGGATTTCAACCAAAAGACTCAAAAAAAGTACAAAAACTGCCCCCACCTTTTCAGTCTTTGCAGCTGTAAAAGCCCTTCTGTGTTAAATGAACATATTTGTGACGTTCAACTCCCGTCACATGTTCAATTCTCATTAAATCCCAATTTGAGTTTAGAAAAGCAGTCCAGGTCTTGTAAGTGCGCATGTTACCTGTGCAGAGAATGGAGATTGGAGGAACGCCATCCCGTTTTTGGGCACCTCTATCCGATAGCCTGGTGGCAGGAAGGCGTTGAAGCCCAAGACGAGGTCTGGGTGTCCGTGGAAGAGCTGCGACACGCGGTTGATCACCCCTGGTGTGTCGATGCTACGACAGGCGGGAAAAGACAAGACGTTGGTGTGGTTTAAATCAACCGTTCTATCGGCAGCTTTCACACATTCAGCCATGCACCTACATGTAAAGGAAGTGGCTTCAATCGTGTGTTCAGTAAATGAAGCCCATAAAACTATCACTGTAGGAAGTGGACGACTGATCCATTTAAACCTTAAAAATCCACAACTACTTTTGTGTCGACTTCCAAATGCTGTTTTCTCTAAATATAACCTGCCTTAAGTGATTTATCACCATGGATTATAACATTATCCTCTGCATTCTTCAGTCAAAACGGGTATATTCCTATATTTAATTGATCATGTAGATATTAATAAAAGGTCAGAGTAACTTCAAAGTTTATAACAAAACAGAAAATTTAAAGAAAAGGTTTTGGTTTTTTTTACTGAAAAATATATGATTAACTAAACCTAAAAATAACTATATTCATTCACTGTCATTGATCCAAGTCCATGGGTTTTACTGGTGAATGAATGTTACGACGGTGTTTCCACGTTCACTACAGATGCTGTGAGCGTCCAAACGGGTACATGTGATGACCAGGAACAGATGGAAAACTACATCTAATACCAGATATGTGAGTGTATCGATACGATTAGTGGTCCAACAGTCACACCAGTCAATGTTTTGGGTCTTTGAGGGTTGAGAGTGTGACTCAGACAATGGAACTCATACCTCTGTGACTTGAACTCTTTCATGATGTCGAGAAACTTGTTGTATATTCCAGGATCATTTGCAAAGCGAATTTTGACTTGGTCCAGATATGACAAAGCATCTTCAACCTAAACAAAGGAGGAAAAAGATCACAGTCACCATGGTAGCACAGACACGTGGAGCCGACGGTCCCTTTGTGTGTGGAGCTTTAATGGATGTTGGTGGTCCAGTGTGTGGTGGTCCGGTGTGTGTATGGTGGTCTGGTGTGTGTGTGCGGTGGTCCAGTGTGTGTGTGTGTGTGTGGTGGTCCGGTGTGTGTGCGGTGGTCCAGTGTGTGTGTGTGTGTGTGTGTGTGTGGTGGTCCGGTGTGTGTGTGGTGGTCCAGTGTGTGTGTGTGGTGGTCCGGTGTGTGTGTGGTGGTCCAGTGTGTGTGTGTGTGTGTGGTGGTCTGGTGTGTGTGTGTGGTGGTCCGGTGTGTGTGTGTGGTGGTCTGG
>JAPTGZ010000019.1:37221387-37232549 GCA_029814645.1 Fowleria isostigma
GATGGAGACCCTTTTACGGATGGAGACCCTTTTCCACCAACATGGAACCGCTCACGCTCAGTTCACAAACTTCAACTTGAACCATTCACAACATTTCAGTCCAAAAACCCGAACCTGGGGTTTTCCTTCAGCCTGAACTTGTGGGAGTGGTTTTTTTTTTTACTTTCCAACTGAAAACTAAAGCACATGAGAGTGATTTAGTTTTAATTCAGTTCAAACAAAAAGGACAATCAGACTGGTTTCACAAAAACACTAAAAAGTGCAACTTGCAGATACGTAGGTTTTTTTTCTAGATTTGTTACATTTTTTTGAAAAACAAATATTATATATGTGCTAAAATCTTCTTCAAACTAAATATTCTTTTTTGAATGGAAACCATAAAACACAATCAGAGCTATGGACAACTCAGCATTTTATAAAGCTGTTGTTTTTTTCTGGAAACTTCATCTTAGATTATATTTTCTCTACAACTCAATATTTGACTTCAAAGCCCAGGACAAATCAATCTACTGGAGCCAAAACACAGTCCTCTGCTTTAAATATCTCTAATAAAGTAGTGGAAGGGGAAAGATACGACTGAAAAGGAAAGTGCCCCGGCTGGAGTGGGCGTGTCCAGGGTTCAAACACACCGAGGCTGAAGTTCATCTGGACACACACTGGAAACACACGCACTGTGGGTTCAGCCATTTCAACACTGGTCTCTTCCATCGTCCGTCCGTCCGTCCGTCTTCCACAGGACAGAAGACAGACGCGGTGTGGACTTCAACCTTCTGAAGACACTGATGCACGACTGATGGACCTGATCCACGTCTTTCTCCTCATCCTCGTCTTCTTCATGTTCCTTTAATGAAGTAGGCTCAAAACTATAAGTGCTCAAAGTTAATGTTATATATTATATATTATCAATGTACCATTAACAATATATATATTTTTTCACAATATTCATATATTTGTTAAATGTTTGCCTGAAATCAAAAATCATACAAGGTTCTTTGTTTCTACAACAAACTGAGGAAAACGTCTCAATGTCCAGTTTTTATGGACATAAAAATCTTTAAAATCTTTCCTCATATTTGATGTTCTGTCGTTAACCTGCAAGTTGCACTTTAAGGATGACTTTAAGGATGACTTTAAGGATGACTAAGGTCAGAGGAGCGTTGTGTGGAGCTGAAGGGTTAATAAAACATGACGGTAGGATGTGACCGACACCGACTGGTCTGCAGAATCCAACCCATTCAAGGAGCACACCTCGTCTGGTGGAGAACATCTGGCCGTCATCTCCGATCTCACAGTTTCAAAGCTTTCTACGACTTTAAAGCCCCGTGGTTTGGTTGGTTTTTTTAGCAGACTAAAAATACCCCCGCCAAGTAAATTCAACTGGCCTGGAGAGGAGGAGGATGTTTCGACTCGACTTTGAGGAAAAAGCTTAAAACACAAACGCTTAATGAACGGTGGTTTAAGGTGGACTGACTTCCACGTCGGAGAACGTGAATACAGAACAAAGCCTTGGACGTTAGTGGGACTAAACTGAGTGGAATGACGCCGTCAGTAAAAGTCGCCCTCGTTACTCCACCCGTTTCCTTTTGCACACTCCGGACGCCAACGCTGCAGGACAAGGACTGTTTGGAAGGACCGCAGGCGTTTTCCAAACGTCAGTCCTTCGCCTCTAACGTATTGTTCCTCACTTTAAAAGTCGACATGTAATATGTGAAGTCAGTTATGTTCATGTGTTACGATTGTTTTCAAAATAACAGAGTTGTATGTTTGGAACATTCTACCAGTCTCTAAACTAGTCGGTGTGCAGAGGTCAAGCGCTGACGGTTTCCTCTTTCTTGTCTTTTTTGCCCTCCCCCTCGCCTTCGCCTGTGTCGCTGACGTCCCGCCGGCGTTTGCGGTTGCGAGCGCTGGCCTTCGACGCCGGCAGAGACTCCATGCCGAGCACCTTGTGGATCTGACGGAAAGCGAGCAGCCGCAGCGCATGCTGGAAGGAACGGAAGAGCTCAGATCACAACTGGTGACATTCAGAGAGGGGGGGGGGCTTTCCTGGGATTATGGGTAATGTAGGGACATACCTGTGCACTTGCAGTAATGTCTTCTCTGGCCTGAAGTGTCATATTTTCCAAAGCATCTGTTGTTTCTTTCTCACACGGGTCCAACAGACCTGGTCCCTCTGAGACGAGTCATCAAAACCAGAGAAACAACAGTGTTAGTCATCAGGGTCCGACCTCCGGCTCATCTCAAACATCTGCAGAACACGTCTGACCTGGGAGCAAAATGCCGGTGGAGATGCACTCCAGGACCCTCCTCATGGCCTCTCCAGGACTCAGCGGTCCTGTAGCGCTGCTGATGACCTTCTCCACCAGCAGCTCCATCGCCTAGACACAAACATCAAAGCCTTCAAAACCAGATGTGTTTGTGAACCAGGTCTTCAACGTTCTGACGCAACAACACAACCCTGCACCGTCTCCTCAGCAGTAACCTTTTTTATATCATTTAGTTTTCAGGCTTTTTCAGTTGAATATAATTTGTAGTGTCTTCAAGTCTGGATGAAGATAACCACAGTGAGGGTCTACAGCTGTGTTAAAAACATAAAGACATGAAAGGATTGAGAATTTTCCCGATCTATTCCCGGAGCATGAGAACATTCCAGAGGAACGGTGGACGATCACGTCTAATGCAGATCTGATGAGGCATGTTCAGGTGAGCTGAAACCACAACCATCTAAAACATCTTCAGCTAACTGAGAACCTTCAGCCTGAACTGTGGACGACACGAGGACCCAAAATCTGAGTATGAGAAGAACTGATGAACCCTAACCCTAACCCTTAATGACGATGTCCATGAACATCTCATGAGGATTGAACAAAGGAATAAAATCTGGAAATGTGTAACATACATGACCATTGATTCTAATCCTCTAGGGGAAGTTCCATGTGACTGGAATGTAAAGCCCTCCAGTAACACGACCAGAGTTGAACAGAGTTGAAGATTACCTTCAGGGTTCACACACACTTCAACAACCACATTGAACTTCAGTGCATGTCTGGTTTTCCACTACGATCACAACATCTGGGATATTTAAGGGGTGTCTTAACACGGTCGAGTAGTGATGGAGAATAAATGATAAACAGAAATGATCTGCAGAGAGAAGTCCAAATAAATAATGAAGGAATGTCGTCGAGTTTTAGTCGATGAAAACTGATGACATTTTCATCTTGTTTTAATCAATAACATTTGTATTTTAGTCTCTTTTTAGTTATGGAATTGTATTTAATCTGGTCTAGTCTAAATAAAACCAACACTTCAGTTCAAATAAGGACCTCTAATGTTTATGGACTTTAATAATAGAACATATTAAATCTGGATGAATGTTCATGAGGGCACGTCCACTCACGTCCACTCACGTCCACTCACGTCCACTCACGTCCACTCACGTCCACTCACGTCCACTCACGTCCACTCACGTCACTCACGTCCACTCACGTCCACTCACTACAGTGTGAAAATAATCCATGTCTTATATCTGCATATTTCAGTCCAAACCCAAACCGGACCCAACACCAGCATCTGAACCCGACCCATCATCGGTTTGGGGTGCAGTACTCTATCATCGACTCCATCATTCGGACCTGGACCGGGAGCAGGACTTTTCGGACCTGGACCGTCCAGACTTCAGGCGTAAACCGGAGGCAGCGACGCCCTGTGGACCGCCCAGTTTCACTACAGCCCGTATCTTAGTAACGGAACTAAAAATGACAACGTCAGCTCATCTCGTTTAATTAACAAAAATGAAGAGAACCTTTATCATAGCTGTTGTTTTGTAAACTACGTTTAGTCTAATTTTTATTAGTCAACAATACTGCATTATATATTTAATTATAGTTATGGTCACATGACCACCATTTTCGTTATGTCTCGTTTGGTTTTATCGCGCAATTAAGGTTCGTTGAAGATATTTTGTCATAATTTTTGTTGCCAAAGGCAACACTATGAATATGTATGAAATATCTTCTAAAAACCTGATCATTATTAAGCTTAAATTTGTCTTGTTCTGCAGGTTCTGATGGTGAATTTGGTGAATTTGGTGGATTTGACCCCAAACAAACATTCATCTGTGGAGAGAACTGCAGCGTCATCATTGACAGGAGGGTGTGAAATGAGGAGGGGGTTCAAAATATGATGAGTAATACTCGTTTGTTCTGCAGAGACAGTTGGACGTAAATAAAACCTGAACTGAGGTCATACTCCTGTCCAAACTCACACCACCACATCTGGACTCAGGGCAACTTCATGAACCTTAACGTGTCTTTTTTGGGAGTCTGTGCCATCAGTGAACTATTCACAAACACCAAATTGTTTCTAATATGGGGCTTTTTTTGGCAAAGCTGAAATGTCGATCTGATCCTGTGTCTTTTTAATCTGTGACACAAACTCAACAGGATTCATCCACAGGGCGATTCAAAGTGAAAAAATAGAAGAAAGAAACATTCAAACAATGACAATTAAAACATAATCAATCAAACATAAATACTAATCAATTAAAACAAAGTAAAAGTGCAGATAGAACCCGTTCAGTTATTGTACAGTTGAACAGCCTGGACCACGGGGGGTTTAATATGTAAGTGGTACAATTACACAGACGTGGAGGAAAAACCCAACACATGTTCAACACTGCATGAACACAAGTATTTTACAAGTGTATCAATAGATTCACCAGATGAATATCAAATAGTGAACAGTGAGTACTCACCCAGCCGGGCATCTTCCCCCAGGTGGGCACCCGCTGACACAAGTCTCTCAAAACCCTGATGATGATCACACAGGACTGAAGCCCGTTGGCCCGAGCCTTTGAAAACAAGGACGAGAAAAAGTCCCATCAACCGCAGACGTGTGCAATATGTCAGATGTTGCAGATGTTATCAGCCTGTACATATTTTATGTTAATATTGAGTCTAAAAGCTTCAACAAAGAGAAAAAGCAGTCAAGGACAATCAGATTCATACAAACTAGTCCATGTTATGTTCATTCACTTTATACTTTAAAACTATTATGAAATCAACATCCATTTTAGTTTGGCTTAAAAACAAAGTTAACTCAGTTCACTTTAGTGTGTCACACCAACAGTGAACATGATCACAGATCAGACTTATTTAATGACTAAACACGTCTGTAGACTGGTGTAGACCTATAGACCATAGACCTGCTCATCTGGACCAACGGAACAGCTCCAGTCGTCTTCATCTACCATGTCTCTTACTTTACAAATAAATCCTCTAAATCAGCTGACATACTTCATGAAACAGTCCCTCTTTTACCTTCTGCTTTGGGACTCGTTTTGCCAGTCAGCTGTTGTGTCAGTGGAACCAGTATTTGGTTTTTAGACGTCCACATACAGGGACAGTTTGACATTTACATCTCAACATGTGTACGGGAGGTTTTAATTCACGTTTTTCCTCCACACATCTGTGGATGTCAGCGATTCTGAGTGAAACACACCGCGATCATGCGTCACACAAAACACCGATGTGTGGGAGGAGTTTCTATATCTATATCCTACTGGTCGTAAGGTTCCACTAATCCTGCATCATTAGGGGTCAGAACTAAACCCAGTCTGGCAGCACAAGAAAACACATCATTTTAAGACGCAACAGGGATACGTGTGTTCCACCTGTTAAGTTTGTACTTGTTGTCAAATAAATATAGTGAAAGTTTGACACACTAATAAAGAAAAATTAAATCAAAAATGCAGATTGGTGATTGTTTCGCAGATGGGGTCTTTTGTCAAAATGTAAAATTCCAACTTTCATTGGAAAATGTATAAATTTATTGTATAAATGTACATAAAGCAATATATATATATATGTAATAAGACTTTAACATATGCACTGAAAACACCAGCTAACCAGCACTTTGGTCATTTGTTTTCCAGTTCATCTTATAATTGATCTTATAATATGTACGTATGTACAGAAGTCATTTCAGTAGCAGGTCCTCTTATAGTTCCCATTTTACTCTTAAAAGCTCTGCCGGTCTTCTGCACCGTTTTCTGCACATTTAATTTCAGAGGCAGATCATTTTGAAGAAATTGTGGACCATTGTAGTTCAGCACCTGCTTCAATTAAAGCTGCATATGTTATACTTCATAGTTCAAACAGAAACTCCAGGATGTTTTCACTGCCTACACAGACTTCTAGCTGCTTCTGGTTTCATGCCGTAGAATATCTAATCACCGAGGCAGGATTTGGAGAAAACAGGTCTTTTCAACGTTTGGGCCCTTATTTCAGCTCCTGTTATTTTTAAAACTACGCCCTCAGTCCACCATGTTCCATTTGTTCATGTATGTGCTGCAGACGTTCACCTGCCACGGTCATACCTCAACCCCTCCATCCATCAGCGACTGTTGGAGGCGCCGCTCATTCCACCTCTGATGGAATTATGTGATCAACACTAACTGCAAATCTGACAATCTATTTGCAAAGACTTCCAAAAAATATATAGTGATAGAATTTATTCTGTCTGTGGAATTCATTATTTAGTTTCAGATTTAAAGAATAATGATCAGTTTTAAGGATAATTAAGGCCCTAATTAAGTACAATCACATTTATAATTTTTTTTAAAAATCCACAGATCCTATAATAGTACCTGGTGACCTCACATAATTCATCATAATTATGGATGTCATCTCTAATCTTGTGTAAATCTACCATGTCTGTAATTTGTTAAGTATAATTTTCACCAGTGATGATGAAGAAGACGGAGGTCCCATGATGATGTTGATCCGTGACTCATTTTTGGTTTCCTCTGTGCATTTCTTTTGCCAGTTTCCTCGTGGAGGACTATGGAGCTGCACTGGTAGTCATAAAGGAAAGTTCTAGAAGCTGAGACTCTGAGATAAGTGCAGTCGGATGTATTTACCTGAAACCATTTGGCATGACGGAGAGCAGCAAGGTATTCCAAACATTTCTTCTTATTCAGCAGATCAGGAGGATCCTTCTCATCCACACCTAAGAGAGATGCCTCAAGGCTTAGTGCTCAACAACCTACGAGTCAACATCACCATCACATGACATGAACACAGCTGAGGGACAGTCGCTGACCAGGAATATGTTTCTACAACACTGCAGGAATGTACTTCAGACATTATGACACATGCTCAATGTCCCCTGGATGAATCAGGTCTATCTGCAGACACACATCTTCTCTCAGTGTAAATATTGGGCAAGATGTGAGAAAACAAACACGGATATCAGCGCTGGATAATAGGATGATTACTGCTCTGTGGAGCTGAGGTTAGTCAAAAAGAAGGAAATCCAAAATACTCAGGGCAGGAGTGGTTTACAGTCATTCACTGACGATCGTGACACTGGTCGAGTCCTTCTGTTCTGTCTCAGCACATTTTGGACAATAAAGCCTTTTGCCAAAGACATTTTAATGTGTGTAATATAACAGGATCACTCCAGGTATCATCTCCACCTGTGTTTTCCACCATGAGGAGCCTCTGCTCCTAACAACAACAGGACTGGACTTCCCCTCACACCACTGCCCCCTCTGTGGACTGACTCTACCATCACATTATGAATTCAATACAATAAATACCATTTCCCCGCTACAGTTTGTTCTAATTCCTTTTAAAGTGTTTTGGATTTCCCATTTTTTGTGCTGACCATTGACTATGAACGAGGGCCTGACTGATAAAACACTGAACATTTAATGGTCCCATGTGGAGTTCTGAGATGTGTGTGCACATTTCTCTGAATCATTCTATCTATTTTATTATTTATTTATCTATCTATTACACTTTTGATGTTTTGACAGAAAAGCATCAGGCTGGAAAAGTCCAAATCACATCATCATCTACACGAGCTCCTGGAGATGTGTGCAGGTTCAACATGACCAGAGCCTGGACCTGTTTGTACTTTTGTTTTACTTTCTACACATTCTCAAAGGAAAAGTTACTGATACTTAAACTCACAAATTTCCTGTGTAATTAACAGACATCTTATATTTAAATGATGCTACGGTTCAAAGTCCCGTGGATTCCACTGAAGGGGGTGGGACTGCGAATTTCTACAACTCAAGTATAAACTGGAAGGATTTTTGTGGGAAAAAGTCACTATTACCTTTAGCATCACCATAGTGACCTCACTGTATATGCATGGCTTTAAATTTCAGAGTAAATTTCAAACAAATACAATGTAAAACAGAAGAAATCATGTTCCAAAGTCAGTAGGTGCTGTTGGTAGTGACCAGTAAAAATATGTCACTAATTCGAGGTTGCATAAAGTGCATGAACAGATGATGATGTAAGAAAAGTGAACACATCTTGATCTGAACTGATGCAGTGTTTCTGAATGCATCCTTATGCATGTATGTATACAACTACTACAAAGTGCAGCTGAGTAACGGTGCACAATTTAACCTTTGTTTAGAAGAAAACTCCACAAGGAACCGTTAAAAACATCCATAAAGTTGATTTGTTTGGAGAATGCTCCAGGAATTTGGTTTTTGGGAAACATACTCTAAACATTCTCTTAAAGGTTTTTAACAGATCTGGCACTGCTCAACATGGATAGAAATAGTCCCCATTATCTTCTAAAACTGTCCACCCGACCAGTACAGTCACACAAACTAAGAAACTCTTTATCACACAGCATGAAAAACCAAAACAAGCAAGTAAACCATTCAAGAGAATCAAATCTGTGAAGTACACTGAGACAAGAATGAGTCCAACTACAGAGTGGAAACTACATACGTTACAAATGTTTGGGTTGAATTTACAACTTTATAAAACCATTTGCGGGCACCTACAAAAGACAAATGACAGGCTTTCCCAGTGACTCATGACTACAGTGACGGAATATTTCACAACATCAGTCTCGGGGCTTTCCACACTTCCATGTTCACTAAAACTGTAGCAACAACAGAGGACGTTAGCGTTCTTACAAGGGAAACACAACAGAAACAAAGCCACGTTTTGAAGTCTACACTACCATACCACTTAGAATCAAAGACCCATATTTATCCTGCATTTTAGAGCTGGAATTTTTGTAGATTTAGCAGCAGTTGAATCCCTCTGATGATCATGTCTAAGGAGGGCTTTGTCCTACTCTAAAACGCTTCATAAACATGGGCTGCATCGTCAGTCTGGTGTCACTGTTCTTAGTGGTATGTATACAAGTGTGGTCTTCACAGTATTAGCCATCGGCTTGCCTAGGTCTGCTGATACAGAATCGGGGGCACTGATCAACAAACCCAAACAAAAGTTCAAAAAAGAAAAGACAGCGGCCACAGAAAACATTACTACCATGTTTTCAAAATGGGAAAAAACACATTCAAATGTTGACAGTTATTGGAGGAGGTGGAGGAGTGTTTGCGACACAATGACCTTAAAAATCCCCTGCACTGTTGAATGGGACAAGTAATGACAATGGATCCACTGATGTCATCTTGGTTTCATTTTTAAAGTGATCATTGTGAGGCTACAAAGTGACACTCCTGCACCTTGTTATGGATAATGCCTTGTTATGAAGCAGGGATGAAAGTTCAGGGAATGGGAAGTCGTTGGACCTCAGAATCCCCTCGTATGTGTCATCGAAATGCAAAACAAAATGTCACTTTTAAATGAATGATTTACTTTATGAAACAGCGTTCATCCCTGGGCATCATCTCAACACTGATCATCACTTCAGTCATCAGTCTGGTTCTATGATCATTTCTCAAAAAGTGCTATTGTCTGAGCATGTGTTCATGAGATAAACACACGCCCCAGTGGCACAGAAAGGTCGGAGAGCCCGGCTTTTGAATTCCCATGTCGTGGAAAAACAGAAATAAAGAGGGACTTGTGTAACTGCAAAAAAATGGGGAAAATAAAAGGGGTGGGACAAATAAATGTGAGTTTGTTCTCATTTAAGGGGTTAAGGGGAAAAAAGAAATAGCAGAACACTTTGTTTCTTGAATCTGGGCTTATTAAAAGTCCCACTTCTCAATCTATGTAATTTTTTTTAGCCTAAAATGTAGGCTGCTTAAAGTGAATGAGTGAAGCGGGGGAGGGGACACAGAGCTAACATCTGGTTTGTCTGCTACTGAAAGCTTTGGCTTCTCTAACCTTTCTCCGCCGCTTTTCCTCCTGCCTGCTTGTCCTTCTCAGTGGCAGGGTCCTCCCTCATCAGCGGCGAGGTGAGAGAAATGGTCACCTGCATTTTGGGCTCCTTGCTTGAAAATATCACGATGTTGGCCTCCTCGGGGTGAGCCTGCACCTCATACTGATCTTCAGAAAATGTCTGCCGGTTAAAAGGACACTTGGGATTACTCACTACAGAGGAGGAGGGGGTATGGGGGGTGGGCAAAAATAGAGCCTCATCAGGCCATTCAATTTGTTCAAGACTAAAAGGATGAGGCATCCGTCCTTTAGACACGGTCTTCAAATAGTTCATCAACAGTATCTTTGAAAGAATGATATGAAGGACAACAAAGGGGGCTGTTAATAAAGATGGCCCCCCTCACTCTGTAGGGTTCAGGTGTCATAACCAGGCAGTGAATCTAAAGATCAGTGAAAAGCACGAGAATCAAACACTAATTCAACTAAAGCAGGAGGGAGGAAGAATGAGTCAGTTTTAAAACATCACAAGTGACAGGTGTTATCTGTTTGGTACCACTCCTCTGCTCTGTCTGTGGGCCTTCAATGAAAATACAAGTTAAGCTGAAAATTCACATGGATTTTTCTCTTTGGTTTAGGACAGTTCTGTCATTGGTGAACATGAAAATAAAAGCTCAACGCCAGTTTTTGAAAAATGAAACAGCACAGAAATTAAAACAGATCAGTTTCTGATTGATTTTGAAGTCAGGTCATGTTCATTGTGCTCCCATAGAAATAAATGAATAAATCCATCGCCACCGTTGTCAGGCAGGTGTACATGTTCACTGATGAAGAGGGAACTGGTCCAGAGCAAAAAGAAGAATCCATTAAGAATCCATTAAGAATCCATTAAGACGACCTAAATATTTGCAGTGGATTCTGTCACATTTTGTCTTGACTGGGAACGTACTCACATTTCTACAGAGGATAAATCACCATATCTCTCAGAAATAATCTGCATAGAAACTAAACTGCAACTGCAAATACCTTTAGTTGAACTTAAGAAATGATAAAAAAATAAATAAA
>JAPTGZ010000019.1:37289680-37300411 GCA_029814645.1 Fowleria isostigma
ATTGTTGTTGTTGTTGTTGTTGTTGTTGTTGTTGTTGTTGTTGTTATTATTGTCTCCTCCGTCTGTGATGACATACCTACAGTTTCGATGCTCTGAAATATGTGTAAATATTTGAATGTCAGTGATTCATGTAACATGAATGTTTTGAATGCACTAGATTAAAGTGGACGATATGCAGATGTCTGTCCTATCAGTCAAATTATTGTTGGAACTGAAACATCCTTAATTGAAGTGATGTTGATTCAAATGACATTGAATCAGAAATCGACTGAATCGATTCAGAAGTCGATGGTGATACGCAGCCGTCACTACTGGTGTGGACGGTGTTCACGTCTGTCAGCACATCCAACGCTCTGGTACCCTCCAGTGTTGGCCAGGATGGTACCGGCACCGTCCTGCTCCGGTACCGGCTCCCTCCTGCTCCGGTACCGTACCGTCCTGCTCCGGTACCGTCCTGCTCCGGTACCGTCCTGGCCAACACTGGACTCCCCGTTGGTTTCAGTGACGGTCATTCCAGGGTCTTTTCTTTTGGTCTCTGACAGTATTTTACTTTTCTTCTTTTTTCCAGTGACCCACACGGATGGAAAGTTCAGCGCTCAGCTGTCAAAGCTCACGGTCATCGGACGGACGCGACACGATGAGCTCTGAGCGGCCAGAGTCGACTTGAGCCGGGTCAACGGAGGCCGAGTTCAGAACTCTGTAGTCAATGACAGACGGATTTGGGAGACTTCCTCTGGAGTAAATCGGAGTGAGGCGCTCCTGTTGAACAGGGCGTCTGTCTTGGCAGCGCCGTTTCATTCCATTAATGACCTGGTTTTACTACAAAACATTTAGATGTGACAACGGTACAAAGAGGTTTGACTTGTCGAGTTGTGTGTAAAGTGTGCTTGTTAAAATCCTGCCCTGACATTAAGTACTTCCATCGTTGTCTCTTAGTCTCTAAAGCGTTCAGATTTCCGTAGTGAATGTATAGAGGGTTAGGAGAGTATAGATAACACATTTGGATAGAGCAGCGTTTATCCCTCTGGTGTAATCCTCAGAGGAAACAGTAATCTGTAACATCATAAACAGTTCCATTTTCCTCTTGTGTTGCCACCGTCGATGGCCTCGCCGTCTGCCTTCATCTGTGTTGATCTTCATCTGTTCCACATAAACTGTTAAGCTCCACATCTGATCCCCCCCATCACTCATCACAAACTCTTTGTTTTGTTTCAGGCCAGAAGCAATACTTGTAATAAAGCCGATAACAGCACAGTATCAGCGTACAGTTGGATTGTTGCCTTTTTGTGCAGATCTTTTACTGTTTAAATGTAAATTTATTCCAACAAAGACATGATGTTGGACCCATGCATGTCTGGCCGGTCCGGGGGGTCGGCTGGGGGCACCGGTGAGGGTTGGAGGTCTCCTGTTGGATGGTGGAGGTCTCGGTTCATGTGTACGTGTAACAGCTGTAAGTTGCTGGATATGAAGCCATCAAACAGACTCTTTGAGTTTAGGGTGAGGCTCTGGTTCTTCTGTGTCTACCAGATTTGATGTGTCGACTAAATGTTTGTCTTTATCTGATGAATCACCATGACTGACACAGACTTCAGTCGAGTGTTGAAATGACTCGGAGTCATCTGGGTTTAACCTCCATTTGAATTCAGGCTCCACATTCAGTCCAATAGGATCCCAAAAAAGCAAAATACTATTAAAATAACCGAGAAATTAGGACAACTCAAGCTTTTCTCTTGGTTTTAGAGTGAAAAAAGTTGAACTGCTTTATGAAAATATTTTTTTTTTTACAAACTCTCATTTAAAAATGTGAATAACATGAATAACCTGAAATTTCTTAAGAAAAATAAGTGCAATTTGAACCATGTTATGCCTCAGTTTATCATTTACACATCTGCATTACAACTTACATTTGGAAACAGACATAATATTGTTAAAATCACACGTATGTTTCTCAGACATTTCAGGTTGTACACGGTGTTTCATGTTATTTTCTTGTTTTTTTTGCTTGTAAACATAAACATTTTAATGAAAAGTTAATGTAATTGTAGATGTCATCATTCTAGGTTGTTCTAACAGTGTTTTACTGGTCGGATCATACTGGTCTATGTGTGGACCCTCAACTAAAATGACCTTGACATAACTGATTGTTAATATCTTAATTATAATCTATTTCACACATTGATGCCACGGCCGGGTTGGACCCTTCAACGGCCGGGTTGGACCCTTCAACGGCCGGGTTGGACCCTTCAACGGCCGGGTTGGACCCTTCAACGGCCGGGAGACTTGAATGATGGACTCGTGTGCAGTTCTGAGTTGACCCCTCAAAGATCCTGGTTCTTCTGAGAGAATAACTGATGTGTTTGAAGAGGAGCATGGTGCAGATGTGGACCCTCCAACAGGAGTCCCACCAAGACCCCTGTCTGATATGAATGAAGTCTCCAGACCCTCCCACATGGACCCCATCAGTGAACTGAACCCGGCCGGTCCCAGACTGGGCCTCAGACAAGCCCTGATGGATGGTTCAGAGGATCAGGACTAGTGTGTATTACATCATTATTACAACCCCGTCTGCTCTGTTATGGATCACATCTACCCTGGTATCGATCCTCCTCACATCCACACTAGCGTCCGTCGGATGAGTTCCGAGGATCACTCTTAGACTTTTGTTTTGAGTCCAACGTACCTTGTTTTCCTGGGTTTGGTTCCTCTCGTCTGTCAAGACGACGCTGACCTCGTGGTTGAGGGAATACTCAGCAGGGATGTTTTTGTGTCCCACTGTCATCGACAAGTCTCCATTTACAGACAGGAAAGATCCAGATCCAGGTCCAGGTCCAGGTCCAGGTCCAGGTCCAGGTCCCGACCCAGAACAGAAAAGACAAACCTTACTTTGTACATGCTTTTGTTTTCGTACTGATTTATTCTGACTGATGATGAAATGTGATGGATGTTTGAATAAAGACACGGTGTCACCATGTTCTTTTGTCTTGTGTCTGTTTGTCAGTCCAGTCGGAGTGTGATTGAATTAAAGGGTAAATATGAAAGAGAAACACTGAGCGGAGGCATTAAATATTCTGAGCCACTGTCGGCGCCGGGGCCACGGTGAACCTGAACAGTTTTATGTCCCGTCATATCTGTCCAAAATAACCCTAATTTAAGCACCAGCACTAATGCAGACCTAATTTAAAGTCATTTTTTTATTCAGCGTAGAAAAAAAAGCCACTTTCTCAGCATGCAAATGGAACAAAACTATATTTAAATAGATGTTATGAAGAATTTGTCTGAAAATGTCTGGTTTTAGCTCAATTAACACATATTGTCCTCAGATAATTGTTTGAGGGAGATAAAAAACCTCCCATTGTTTCTTGTTAATTTCTAGAGGGACAAGGCTTTGATGGATCATCTAAATCCAGAAACACATATGGGAACGTATAGGACGTTGATCTGTGTGAGCTTATAGAGATATAGAGTCCCAGGGGATTTCTTCATCTTATGTTAAGCCAAGTAAGTAATCAGTATTCTTGACTGTCCCCAAATTGGCGTCAGTGGGCTGGATTTGTGTTTCACCAGAGGTGGGTGTTGTCCTGCAGCTGGAACGTCAGCTTTGTGGACACGGAATGGAGACTCTGGGAAACAACAGGACATGTTTTTGACCCTTTTTTGGCGACAAGCTGCGCCGTGAAACTCCCACTGAGTTTCCCACTTGTAATTAAACCGTTTTCTAACAAAGCTCTGATTATTTCGCACTGTCACATTTGGTTTTGTGTGTTTGTGGGGGAAAAATGAAACTTTGTTCTGTAGTGTGTTGCTCCATTGAGTCAAAAAAAGGCTCCATTTGCACAAACGCTGCTTTTGTCGTCAGTTGGCTCAGTGTTTGTTGAGGCTCCAGCGTCAGTCGAACCTCACATATCTCTACTGTTTACCATCTGCCACCAAAACACAGATTTATGTTCAACTTTTGAACTCTGCAGTCCAAACGTCTGACTGTACCAAACACCGTTGGATATGAGTGCACCGTCACCACGCCGACGCCACTGACGCTTCCTCCAGTAAAGAAACAGACGTGGCTTTAAATGAAAAGACTTTGGTGAAAAATATGAAGTACTGAATCAAAGTCTTAACTGTAAAACAAGTGAAAAAGTTCAACCTATGAGAGGTTGACCTTAAACCACATTTCAGCCGTTTGTGATAAAAACACACGTCAGCGTGCGTATATTCATTCATTCATGTATGTCGTTCTCGTGTCATTTCTCTGCGCTCCAGTCTCAGCTTATGCAGTTTTATAACAGCTTTCACATCTGTTTGTTTTTTATTACAAAAGATTTTCATCAGAAATGTTTGTGTGGTTAGATCATTTCATCTTTTATGCATTTATTTGTTGTGTTATTATTATAAAGAGTCTGTTCTACTCCAGCTCTAAATGTAAAGTGTTCTGATTTGGTCCGATATGAATTAAATTTGATTGATTGATCATAATCATAATCAATATCATTATAATATGCAGGTCTCATGACTTACACTCTGGTGCCAAATGTATGGTTTTGTTTTCTTCATGATCCATTTTTTGACAGGTGTGATTAAAGCCCAAACATTCGGTCAATAATGTGTATGTTTGTACAACCTGATAGAAGTTTTAAATCTGTCTGTATTTCCTGTTTCACTCTGGAATGTTGTTGTTGTTTCTGTTTGTCGTCAATGCTCCCGTTTCCTCCCGGCGGATCAATAACCACGTCTCATCTCAGTGTTTTCATCTTGTTTGAACTCATTTTCGGTTTTTGTCTTATTGTGTTTCCAGTATCATTTTTGTTGGATCATTTTGATCTCATTTCATCTTGCAGCTTTTTTGTCTCATTTCTTCAGTCTTTCATTTAACTCTCGTTTGCATTGTTGTGTCTTTAACATTATTGTGTTGTTGATGTTACATTTATTTTGTCGTACTTTGCCTTTTGCTGCATGTTGTTGCATCTTTGACGTTTTCGTTTTATAACATGTTTCATGATGTTTACGACAGTATTTTTGTTCGTGCTCATTCACATTCTCACATTCTTATGGTTTTCGTCGTAACGTGTCTTTTACTTTCTCTTGTTGCATCATTTTTACTGTTACACCATTTTCATCTTGTTTTGTCTTGATACATTTTTTTTTCTTTTATTGCATTTTTGTCTTGTCTTACTTTTGTCTTGTGGCGTTTTTACGTCTTGTTGCATTTGTCAAGTAGATATTTCAAGTGACCGTCTTTCTCACTTTTGGTTAAATGTGTTTTGTGTTGGTGTGAATCAAAATAAAATGTCTGTAATTCCCCTTAGATAAATTAAATAAAAACAGGAGCCTTAGGAGCCTCTGTTCACACTTATTTTTGTCAGAATAGGATCTAAAAGTAAAATGCCTGAAAGCTTCATTGAAGCAGAAATGATGTGGATGTGTGAAACTACTGGTTCAGATTATGTGTGAATGAGTCGCTCCGTCACCGTTACCAGCGCCTAAGGTTCCATTGACATACCGCTTTTCTGAGCAAAAAAATCAAATTAAAGCGATATGAAGCAGAAATAGATAAAATGTTTAAAAACCTGGAAACACGCAAATGTCTGAAACTTTTGGTTAAAAAATGGAGAATTCTGTAAATGGCTGTGATTAAAGAATCCCTTCAGTGTGAAGTATGTTGTTCCTCTTATCGTGTGTTCAAGTCCAAATAACGCTACGTTAAAGCCACTGTGGCTTTGGGTTAGGCATCAAGGACAGATAAACCGCTCTAATCCATACGTCGAGTACAGCTGCATCTACGAAACCATCAACATACGAACCATCTGCTCATGTTTCCATTCAACTTCTGACCCTCGAACAGACGTACGTAGATTTAGGACGGACTTCGACGATGCCTGAGAGTCCAGCATCGACTGAGGTTCAAAACCTGTTGAGCCACTAGTCCTATTACAACGTCTGAATAACTGTTGGAAAGTGCAGTTTGTCATCAGAGTCATCAGATATGAACCATTCGGGTGTTCAGAGGCTCCGTAGGGAATTTGGAAACACCATCTTCTTCTACAACATTAAGCCACCATTAAAATCCTTGGACTTTGAGTGAATGTCGATGCTTGTTGTAGTGTTTAGTTGATCATATATTTTGCTGAAAAGGTAACTTTTTCTTCAGTTTTCTCTTTTTTGAATTTACTCTGAACTTTTATAAAAATTTATACAATCAGTTAATTACATAAACACGTAAATACGTGATTTACACTGAAAAATGCAAAGTACAGACGATGATATCATAAGAAATGGTGATAAATCACTTTAAAAAAGGTTAGATTTAGAGGAAAAATAATTTGGAAGTTGACAAAAGTAGTTGTGGGTCTTTGTGGGTTAAGGCCTATTCATTTGTTTTAGTCATTTGTTAATTGTACTCCCCCTGCAGAACTGTGCCAGACCAAACCATTCCATATCCTGATGACTATTTAGAAAATACTACGACATGCTTTTTCCTGAACATTAACTTTGACTCAGCCTTACTCAGCCATTAATATTTAATGCACAGAATTTCTCAGTGGAAAAACCTCTATTTCCACAGTTCACTGAGGTAGTGTAAACGTGATAATGCACCAAATCTCCTTCCAGCGACTGAGAGGATGTTGAGTTCATTTCCTATGTCAGTCTGGTTGCTTTCTCTCCTACACCTGCCTCTTATTTCTCTGTATCTCTTGACATTTGGAACAGATGGAGTGAAGGAGATGAGGTTTCTGTCACACCAGGGTACAGCGAGCAGCCAGATGCTCCTCGACCCGGTGACCCGGTCGGCTCCGAGCCGCTCAACCGGGTCACTTTTTGTTTAGCCTTGCTATGTTTCATAGTGTGAGATCTGTTCTGTCGTTACATCTACCACAGTGTGACCTCCCCACTGGAGCTGAAGATCTGACTCCTCATTAGATCATCACTTATCCGACCTAGACGACGCTGATGCATGGCAGCGGTTGTGTCTGGCTGCTAGCGCACTGAAATAATAATTACTTTCTTTGACTTCTTTGTCTTGTCATCCAGCAGTAATTATAATTTCCTTCATGTTCTAGCTGAACTGATCTAATTTGACTTTTTCCGTTGTCTTTAACTGAGTCATAGGTGGGGGTGTGAGAGTCTGGTGTTAAGGGAACATCTGGACAGGGCTCCTGTTACCCACACAGATATGGTGTATGTTGATCATATGTCCTCTAGAGACATGAGCAGAGTGGACTGGTCTTCTGGACATACTCACCCCAAGATGGTCTGAGTCCCGTCACCTTGGAAACCTGGTCTCAGCTCAACTCTGTGACCCTTAAACCCCTCCCCAGTCTTGGGAGCCTGGTGGCTGGTGCTGTGAATGTGACCTCCCCCCGTCCTGTTCCTGCTCATTGTCTCACACAGTAGTCGAGAGCAGCCGTCTTTTCTCGGGGTATGGTGGAGCTTTGCGGGGCTCCTTGGCTTTTTTTGTGTTTTCGGACAGCCTTTGATGTGGGTACGGTGGAGGTTTGCGACCTCTGCGGCCTTGTGATGTTGGTGGTTTGACTGCTGCTCCACGGGTGGGGGCAGACACCTGGGAGGGTCTGAGTGCAGCCCCCGTAGAGGACACCCGCCTCTCTCTGTCAGCATTGGATACCGTTTGTGTTTGGGAGTCGGCGGGGGGGCGTACGGCAGAAGGACGCTGGGTCGGTGTTGCAGGGAGTGGGCCAGCAGATGGGTGGTCGCCTTGGGGGGTCTGATGAGATCCCAGTTTGGACTCTTTGGTGACAGAAGGGCTAAAGGCAGGGGGCAGGTGAGGCTTTGGAGATAGGGGAGACTGAGGCGAGATGGGGCTGACTCTGATGGTCTGAGGTCCAGGGGAGTGGGGGCGGGAAACAGGACTGTTGGGGTGGGGGAGGTTCACTGTGAGAGGGGAGAGGCCAGGAGTGGGGGGGCGAACAGGGAGGGTCCTTTGTGGAGATCCAGTAACTCCAGGGCAGGTTTGGGACTGAGGTGGGCTGCTGGTCTGGTCAGAAGCCGACAGTAGGAGATCAACGGCCGGTCTCGGAAAAGCCCCGACAGAGCAGGTGAAGCGGGGGGTTTGACTCCTCTCCACAGGAAACAGCAGCACATTTGGTGGACGACCCCCCCACACACCTGACCCCTGCTGATGATCAGGTTCTGCTGGTCTCTGATGGGTGCTGGAGCTGGACCCTGAGCTGGAGCTGCTGTGGGCTTTGGGGTGGTCTCCTCCTCTGGGTCCATGCCGTTGCTGCTCATCGTCATTGAGATCGATGGATGATGTTAGGTAGTCAATCTGCAACACCACCTAAAATACAAAGACTTGTGAGTGAACCCTGATCTTCTGTCACGACTCAACAGATACCGTTATGGCCGAGTGTCATCATTCATGAATTTAAGATGATACGGTCAGTTCCTCGGAGCCCAAGATCACATTTCCACCACTACTGTGATTTGGTACCACTTTACAGCGTGGATGATCTAGTAAAGAACATATAAATATTTGATTAAGTTGTAAACACTTTCTAAATGATTAATAATCTGTTCAAAGTCCTAGTGTTGTTGTTCATTGAAGAGCTCAGATTAGAGTTAGAGTGAAAACATGTTCATCTGCGTCTGAGATGGACCAGGATCACATGGGTTTGACTGTCCTCCCTGAAAAATGTAACTCTACAATTTAAGGTCTGTCAGTAAACTGGTAGTGATGCTTGTGCAAGCTATTAGCATGCTAACTAAATGAAAACTTTTTAGCCATGTTGTTAAATTCTTCTTACTTGTGTGATCCCAACAAACGCACCTTAGAGAGAGTTCTATGTAATGTGATGGAATTTAAGTTAGACGACTATTTGGATGCTTTATTTTCTAACATATGCTAGGACAACACATCACTGTGTTTAGCAAGCTAGCTAGCTTTGGATGAAGTTAGTTCTTGGCTAAACATTTACTCTAATGAATTAATTAACATCACAGCAGTGGCTGAATTCACTGGACTGGATTCATTAAGAACTTTTAAAGGGATGAGATCTTAATGGATGATCTTGCAGATGCCACCTGTATTTGATTGGCATCTTTTTTTTTTTTTTTTAACTTTTATTTAACCAGGTAAGTTAGTTTAGAACTGATTCTCATTTACAATAACGACCTGGCCAAAATATAAAGTAGTTCACTGCTAAGTTGGGTTTTTATTGTAAAGTTTGTGTTAAGGTTCCTTGTTTCATCCAAGTATATATGATGGTAGTTCACGAAAACAATTTAACATGCTCACTGATAAAATAAAAAAGTTCATACACAGAAAATATGAGAGTGTTAAATTTCAGGTACAGCGTTGGTGTTGTGTTATCACCACGTTGCCATAAAATACCATTGTTTTACCTTTGACCCCTAACAGTTGTCAAATCTGAGTGTTTTTAACAGTGATGTGTTCAAAACTGGTTCCACACCCCAGCATGAGCGACGCCACCGATGATGTTCCAGAATCTGCTTTAACAACAGGTGGCTACGCCTTCAACCATGGGTGGAGCACATTCAACACACCTTGAACTTTGGGAAACTTAAAGTAAGGAACATGACAGAAAGGAAGGATTGAACATTATTAAGGCTCTACAATGGTGTAACACCCATAGTGTTGAAATTAACACTCACAACGTGTCTATGTGTCCACACTGTAGTGTCAAAGGAACACTTTTGAAAATGTTAAAAGATTAACATCCCGTTTTAGTTGGTTAAACACTCGTCATTATTAAAAAGTAACACCACTCAACACTTTCCAGTGTTGTTTCCACACTACACTACGAGAAAAGTGTTACTTTTGACACTGTATGTCACTGGAACCACCTAACCTGGGTGTTAATCTTTGAACATTGTCAGAAGTGTTACCTTAACACTGTAGAGTATAGACATATATAGGCATTTCAACACTGTGGGTGTTAAATTAACAATGGCATTAATCCAGGTTCACTATTGGATAATATTAACGACGTTAAATCTCAAATTGTGTTTGTTACTTAACTCACTATTTACTCATTCTTTGGCAACTTGTAAACACAATTAATTATCCATAAATTGTTGTAAACAAAACCCTTATTATAAAGTGCTACTACCTTTTTGAAAAACCCAGAGAAAATTAGATACTGGATTATATATATATGAATATTTGAGCAGAGAGGCGACATGTTTTTGTGACTTAAAAAGACGGACACAGATGTTTGGTATTTTTGGTTGATAGTTCATTATTATTACTGTATTATGACAATGACTATCATTTCCAATTACATTCAAATAATCACCTCAGTATGTTTCACAGTATTGACGCTGGATTCATCCGATTTCTTTGTCATTGTTTATAAAACTTAACATAACTGAGTGCATAAAACACTGTAGATTGTACAATAATGAAAATCATACTGTAAATATATATAAACTCTGGATGTGTGTCCATTTATAATATAGAAAGATTTGGAGTAAATTCTTGTGTGATTTCTAGTTGTAATCCATAAGTGTGTCATATGAGCCTTTATACGACGTTTTCCAAAAAAAAGCTTTACCAGAAAACGGGATTACGATTGTGGGAAATATTCCATTTAGGCGGATGTGAACCAATCCCTGTGGAGACGATGGAGGTGCACAAGCTATCACATGAACATAAATGCATGTATTCAAATGAAGGCGGAGCCTGGGTGTACACACAATAATGACACATGTGTGAGGATGTGGTGTACACACAATAATGACACATGTGTGAGGATGTGGTGT
>JAPTGZ010000019.1:37305140-37320094 GCA_029814645.1 Fowleria isostigma
CGTTGCATGCCGTTCGGAGCCGAGCCGATTAAAGGCGGTTTTAACCCGCGTCGCTAGCCGAGTCGTTTGACGCGGGTTGGTGCGCCTTTTCCACTGTCACCAAAAGCCGATTGTTAGCGGGTTTAAACGGGTTTATTGGCCAGTGAGAAATAGGCTTAAATGTGTTGAGGAAGCAGTGATAAATTTGATAAATTAGTAATAAATGAGAAAAAAATAGCATAAGATGTAATGAAAGGCAGACTGTAGAACAGATTGATTGATTGATTTATCTTTATTATGCATTTTTATTGAATCAGGAGAGTGTCTCTTTTTTGGGGGGGGTTGGAATTGAGGAGCAGGATACTTTTGGGATGAAGGTGGCCCTCCTCTACTGGTTCTACAGGCAGGGCATGGGAGGGGTCTTTGAGGATCTTTCCTGCCAGTCTCAACACCTGTTGGTCATGAATGTGCACAAAGTTCTGACAGGCAGGCTAATGATCTTGGAGCACATGGAGACAGTCGGTTTCTGTTCTAGAGGCTGATGAAGTGGAACCAGCAGGTTAAGGTGATGATACTCTCTATGAAGCAGTAATAGAAAGTATGTAAAATGTCTTTGCAGACTCTAAAAGAACTGAGTTTCCTGAGGAGGTACAGCTGCTGTTGACACCTCCTGAGGGTCTCCTCTGTGTTGGAGGAGAATTTCAGCAGGTTGTTGAAGGTGGTACCCAGATATCTGTACTCCTCAACTGCCTCCACTGGCTTCCCATGGATGGTGGTGACCGCAGCAGCCAGTTCCAACTGCTTCTTGAAGAAGGGCACCACCATCTCTTTGGTTTTGTTGATTCCAGGTTTGAGCTGTCACACCACTCAACAAACTCCTGAAGAGCTGGTCTGTGGTGTTGTGAAGGACCCGACAACAGAGACAGGAGAATGGTGTCATCGGCATATTTAACCAGATGGCAATTGGGCTGTATGGCTCTGCAGTCATCGGTGCACAGGATGAAGATCAGGGCCGAGAGCAGACAGCCCTGGGGGGGGCCAGTGGAGGTGAAATGGAGTTGAGACAGGGAGTTGTTGACCTGGACTCTGTGACAAAAAGTCCAGAATCCATAGGATTAACTGGTTAGATGATAGTTGGAGGAGAGTTTGGTGGCCAGGATGTGAGTTGCAGGGTGCTGAATGATGAGGAGAGTCAGCAAACAGCAGTCTGATGGAAGAGTCGGGGTGTTCCAGGCATCTGTCAACATTGTCTGTTATAAAGGTTTTTGCATCATCAACGCCTCTGCTAGCGCGATAAGCAAACTGGAGCGGGTCCATCAGGGGGTTTGTTGCTCTGATGATAGAATGTTTTATGATCCTCTCTTCATCGCAAGGGAGGTAAGAGCCACAGGATGAAGGTCATTCAGGAATTTTGAATTCCGTTTTTGGGAGGATGGGTATAACTGCGGAATGTTTCCATAGTTGGGGGACGGTGTGGCAGTCCATAGAGCTCTGGAATAATGTCCGGAACACACCTCCGAGTTGCTGGGCGCAGTACCTCAGGACTCGACTGCTGATGTTATCTGAGCCCGGTTAGCTGCTCTCGCTGGTCCTCTTGAGGGCTCTCACCATGTCCTGAGTCCTGTAGATGAGTGCCAAGTGGTCAGGTTTGAGTGAGGATCTGACCTCCTCAAGCTGGGTGGTGTTGTCTGACTCGAATCTGGTGTAAAAGATGTTGAAGTCATCAGGGAAAGATGAGGGGCTGGTACCCTCCGCCTAGATAGTCCTGGGGGTCATGGCAGGAGTATTCACAGAGGCCATGGTTTTGAGGCCCTACTAACCTGAACGGAGATCTCCTTTGATGAATTTCTGCTCCACTTTGTTCTTGTACGACAGCTTGGCAGTTTTTATGGCCCACTTGACCTCTCTGTTGACCTCCTTTTTTCCAGATCCAAGCCAGTGAAGAAAATCCTCTTCTTCTCATTCAGGATCTCCTTGAGCTCTTTAGTGATCCAAGGTTTGTAGTTGGGGTAGATGGTGACCATTTTTGATGGGATGATATTGTCCACATAGAAGGAGATGTATGAAGTGACTGTGTCAACCTGCTCGTTGATGTTGTCAGAGGGAGAGAGGAGGCTGTCCCAGTCTGTGGCATCAAACCATCCTTGCAGGGAAGGAATATTTTCCACCGTCCACTGTTTGATGGTCTTAATAACCTTCTTGGCCCTCCTGATAATTGGTGTGTATGATGGAGCCAGAAGGATGGTGTTTTGGTCAGCCGAGCCGAGAGGGGGGAGGGGGAAGGCTCTGTATACGTCTGGTACAGAACCATAGCATTTATCTGGAGTCTTCCTCAGGTGAGTGGTGCATGTAACATCCTGTTGGAAACCTTTTAGGAGAGCAGTGATTGAAGTCACCCAGGATGAATTTAGGGGAGTCCTGTGATAACTGTTCAAGTTAACTGCATTGGCTTTGGGGTGGATGCAAACCAGAATGGGAAAGAGTTGGGGAAATTCTCTGGGAAGGTAAAAAGGGCGAAGGGAAACTGCCAGGAGCTCGATGTCCGTGGTGCATAATTCCTCCCTCACTTTGATCGTGGAGAACCAGCTGTTGTTTAAGTATTGACCAATCATGGTTTGATTTTGATTAGGTGGAAAAAAAAAAATCAAAAAGACCGCAGGACTTCTGGAAGACTTTCTCAAACAGCACATGCTCAGTGGAGTAGTGTCTGTGAGCTTTGACAATGACATCATGGAGAGGAGGGGCACCAAGGCATATCCAGTTACAGTTCTGCGGCTTCGTGGTTACATGCTAACAGCTACCGGCTACACCTTTCCTGTTGGTGTCTTCTCTCTCAAAAAAAGGAGGACAAAAAAGGAGCTGGATGTTCTCAACTTCCCCTTCTTAGCCTGGCCCAAGGACCAGAGACTGTCTTTGGCAGAAGGTGGAAGTTAGAGGCTGGATGCATGGCTCGGACGGTGGGCACACGTAGCACAGACACAGCAGAGCTCCGGCCAAGCTCTCTGCTCAGGCTTCGGGGATCCACCAGGCTCCGACCCAGGCCTGACTGAAGGATGTGCCCGGTGGTCGCTCTCAGGATCCGGGGGATATCGGGACGCTGACCCTACGTAAACCGGCTCAATCCACCTGTGGAGCCACATCTTGGCACAGTCCGATGGGGTTCTGAACGTGAAAGACGGTAAAGGGGACCGGACTGGACTGGACTGGACCGGAGGAGCCAAACCGGTGTGAAAGGGCCAAACCAGATGGATTCAGTTTGGATGTAATTAATGTAGGGCTATGATTATTATTCACACAGGACATCAGTATTTAATGAAATAATCCGTGTATTGTGCACAATTCTTGGACGTGTGTGGTTCTTTGGACTTCTATGACCAGCCTTGAGTAAACTTTAATGTATTGTACAAATGAAATGGGTCTTTGCTTTAAAGCTCATCAGTTTATGTGACTTGTTCAGTATGTGTCAGTGGTTTCATATCTGTGTCTGAGGTGATGGATCGATGGCCGGTTTTGTATCAGTAGTATTTGTTATTCCAGATGTTGTCCTATATGATCTCCAGTTTTGGCGGAGTTTATGTTGAGTTACAACAGAGAGTTGTTGACATTTTGGTCATTGTTAATTAGAGGAGTACAGATGATAAGTGCATTTAATTCATCATATTATTGCTTTGTTATTTTTTGTCACTGAAGATGTCACTGAATCCCCAACAGGAGGGTCCACGGTTCGCTACTGCTAAACTGAGATTTGGGTTGTATGAAAAGAGGCTGTTGAAAGTTTCAACCATAGAGACAAACAGCACACAAACATCCTCACAAAAAGCTGAACAGACATGTCATGCTCTTGACTAAGTTGGTTTCACTAAAAATGATGTGACCACATAGATTTTCTGTCATATTTGAAAACGAAGCAGGAAACTCACCCGGTGTCTCCTCCCACACTCCCCTCTGGTGGCGTGGCGTTTCAGATATAGGTTCTTGAGGTCCTATGACGACAGGACCTGAGGCGACTCAGCGAGCCCCTGTCCTGTGATCCTAGGCCTACTCCTTGACGTATCTGGATGGACCTCCTTTCCCTCATTCCACTAGATGGGCCCTATCATCTGCCCCCACCCTAAGGCATCTGTACAGACTGGAACCACTTCAGCTAGTGGATGTCCGTCAGTCCTGGTTATGGACTCCACTGGACGGTCCGTCCATGGAAGTGGATCTCTCCTTCACTGTGTTTCTCCCCGAGGTTTCTCTTTTCCCATTGGGTTTTCGGAGTTTTTCCCTTGCCAAGAACAGGGTCAAAGGACGGGGGATGCCCGGGTTATTAATCCATTTGCTTCAACTGTTTCTTACTTAGTTTTACATTCACCAAATTCTGTAAAGCCCCATCAGGCAACCTTTTGTGATACTGGGCTCTACAATAGAACTGAATTGAATTAAAAGCCCACATACTGAAGACTGAGCCACTTGGATGCATATGCCTCTGTGTGCGTAAAACCTTGATTCTGGATGTCAGGTGTTTTGTTTTTTTTTTGTTTTCCCTCCAATCAGCCACTCGCATTGTGAGGTCCACAAATAACATGGCAGTGAAACACAATCACTGCTCATTTTAAAGTCAGTGAATAATAAATAGCTGTCACAGTTGCTGTTCATTTAAGGCAGACTGTGTTTGCTTTTCCTCCATCCATTATATTAATGTGGTGAAAATGTAGGGAATGAAAGACAAAAACCTTGTCTTTGGTTTCCAACAGTAGTTCTGACACTCTTGTGTTCTCTGCTTTGGGTCCACCTGATCTTCACGCCTTCTTGTCACCATTATGTGGTTTTTTAATATGAACAACACTGCCAGGAGGAGGACAAAGGAGCATGTGGCCTCCTTGTACTCGTGGTCAGTATCTCCTGTAATGTCCTGTATCTGACCGGCCGCTTATCGAGAAGCAGCACAGTGTGTGTTTGCTGAACTTTACCTCCAATGCAGATGCAGTTTCCTGGTTGGATTTCTTCAGTCAGTGACAGAAACACAGTGAAATATAGAGAGAGAGAGAGAGAGAGAGAGAGAGAGAGAGAGAGAGAGAGAGAGAGAGAGGTGAGCAACCAGAGAGCTCACCACTGAACACCTTACATAACTTGGTGGAAAAGATAGATGTAAAAGCAGTGCTTTGAAAGCGAGGGCCCGTGCCTGTCAAAATTTCCTGTGCAAAATGGCTTTTAGTCACAGTGTGAATGCCTTTAGGCGTTTGGAGAACTTTCTATAGCCACCTGGACGGGAGAAAAATGTAGTGTGGAAGGGATACAATTTGTATGTGCTGCTATATTTTGCCACTGCATTTACACTAAGTGAAAATGAGAAGTTTTTTGAGAACACAATGTTCTTTTTGCAGCATTAAATATGGAAGTGAGCAGATGCTGTCTTCCCTGAAGTGTCCAGTGTCGCGCTGGTGATAATCCTCAGGGTTTCGGCATTCAGTGTTGTGTATGTGTGTGTGTGTACACCAGTGTCTTTTCATCTTCTCATGTATATTTTTGTGTTGTTTGCTTTTGGATTCCCCTCCGCCGTGCTTTTCATCCTTGAACAACACGTCAGTCAGGTGCTCTCTGAGGACTAGAGTGAGTGAGGAGGAAAGAAAGACAAAGGGAAAAACAGAGATGTTGGGACACCAAGAATGAGTAATAAAGAGACACAGAAAGGGGAGGAAGACCGAGGAAAAAAAAAGTTTTGAAAGACTTGGAACTTCCAAGCTGACTGTCATAGCTGTGCTTGCCAGAGGGGAGAGCACCTTTAAGCATACTGGATGAGTAATGATGTGGAAGGACTACAAAAGCACAGGAATACATAATAAGCAGCACTCAGCTCTGCTCAGGCTGTTAACCTACATGAGATTGGTGTTCAAGAAAATTTGGGAATGCTAGAAAGGTCAGCAAAGGCCTTCAGTAAAAGGAGGGTTTCTCCTGTTCAACCGACACTAAGAAGATTTAGAAAGTACAGATGTAACTGTTAGATGGAGATGGAGCCTCAACTCAGAGACTTCCATAGAAATGAAGAACAAAAACATAAACCTGTGGTAAATAAATCAAAAGGTGACACAATGCTTGAAATAATGTGTGTCAACTGAGTTACGTCCACACAATAATTGTGAAGGTATCTGCAGCTGAGGAAACAAAGCTGTTTCCATTTCATGCTGAAACGTAAATCAACAAATAATTCATGTCATACTGAGTTTGTTAGTGCAATAGAAATAAATCCTATCGTACCTGTTATGTGCAAGCACAAGCAGACACATTAATAGTTGGCATCATTTTTATTCTTCTGCACAAATTTGAGTGTATTACTGTGCCCCACAGTTTTGAGAAAACATAAGCAATATACTATATCAATACATGTGAAAAAATCCAAGGATAGTGTTTAGTCCCCTTTTCATATTGATTTGAATAACTGTGATGATGAAAACTGGAGAAAAAAAAAATCCCATTAATTTTCCTTGGGAAGAAAATGGTCAAAATCACATCGGCCACTTCACCACATTGTTGAAACTTTGAACGGGTCACAACGAGTCCGACTTTATTGGACACAATCATATCTACAATGGCATTTAGAGTTTAGAGTTAATGGTTATTATTCCTGACTGTATGAAGTTTTCAATCAACCGTAGAGTGGAGAGAGGCTCTTGGAAATACTTGGACATTTTCATTTAAAACTTGTGTAACTCTGAAACTGTTTACAACCAGTTGACCATATTTATCACTAATATAATCGCATGTGTCAGAAAACGCAGCTCCCAAAGCCCAGGGGCTGAGAGAATGTGAATTATGAGCCCCAAGGTTACAGGAGATCCATCCAACTGACCATTACAGCTATAATAACTAATACATTTCAGTTTAAATCCAGAAAATAAAATCCACATTGGTATTTTTCCTACTCAACATTTGTATTACATTCAGATTTGTCTCCTCTCTCTTGTGGTGAAAAAACATCGGTGATATTCGGTATCGTCGGCAGGAGAGATGAATCTGTTGGCACGAATAACAAGACCAGTTTAGACAACTGTTAACCTTTAAAGGCCCGGAGCTATTTTTTACACATCTTCCAAATGATTTTCTGTGGCTTTCCAAAAGGATTTATCACATTTATCACAACAGCCTCCTCTGCATTTTCCATTTTTCAGCATATTTTTCTATATTTAATTCAATTAACATATAGAATGTTATAAAAACTTGGACTAAATTCAAAGGTTATTAGATTCGATCACAAAAATAAGGAAAAAGGGACTTTTTTTAATGAAATATTGCATAACTGAACATAAAATATATGCCTTGATCTACTGTCATTTGTCAAACTCCATGGGTTTTACTGATGGATCAATGTTGTCAAAGATGACAGTGTTTCCACGTTCACTACAGAGCCTCTGAACTGTGTCATATCCGATGACCATGAAAAGACGACCATCTGCATTTGACACCAGTTATTTAGTGATTTAAGAGTAGTGGATCAACCATGATTCAACATTTTAGATCAGTAGAATACATGTTTAGGACTTTATGGGTTAAACTGTTAAAGTGACGACACCGTGGTGCAGTGGTTCCACTCCCAGACAGAAGGTTGTGGGTTCTATTCCCACCCCCAGTGGATGGGTGGGACCTTTGTGTGTGGAGTTTCCATGTTGTCCCCATGTCTGCGTGGGTTTCCTCCGGTTTCTTCCCACCATCCAAACACATGCACTGATAGGTCCAGGTCTTCCTTGCAAAACAGATTTCAAATCTCAATGAGACTTCCTGGTTAAATAATGGGAAATAAAAAAATAAAAGTCCAAGAACTTAAGGGGCGCTGTGATACAGGGGCTCCACTGCAGCTGAAATGTTGTGGTCTCAGTGTTATTGCAGGTGGTTTTTTAATGTTCCGGTTCTTTTTCATTTACTTCTTGAAGCACTGATGATAAAAGAACTTGTAGAACTCCAGCCTTGATGTGAGTACAGAGCATCTGCCGCCGTTTCATCACCCAGAAATCAAACATTAGGCTATTTGTGCACATGGGTGTCCAGTCAGACTTCCACCAGAACTCCTTACATCCTTCAGGGATGGACCATGAACATCCCACATGGCTCATCCTTTCCACCTGCACAGAACATAAACGGCCCAGTGAGGATTGGGTTGGCCATTTCTAATCCATCAGGTAGATGTCATGCTACAAGTTGTCAGATGTAGTTCAGGTTAGGAGTCATCTCATCCTCAAATAATGACTCTGTAAACACTGGTGGGAAGAGTCACAGTGCTCTGCATACTTCATCTGTTCATTTTCTCCATCTTAGGATGCAGGACAGCTCTTTTGTAGTCACTTCATCATGTAGAAATGATAATTACGCCCCAGTGGAAGTTAGCTTCCCCAAAATGCATTAGAGTCCTCCTTTACCTACGCTGATAATCAAGTCATGACTGTCATTTTCAAATTTAAATTTGATGAAAGTGTTTGGAAAATAATTACGAGCAAACTAAGACTGACCTCAACTTGTATCTCAACTCAGATACCTCCTGCATCTCATAAAACAGGTCAACACCGGGGGGTGGGGGGTCCCCTTTGGTACTATTAAGCTGGCCAAATACCAGTGGTACCAAATGAAAGCTTGGATTATTAGGAATTAATATTTCCATGATAGCGGCCAAATGAGTAGCTTTGTCTGTGTTTAACTCTGCTGAAGTAGATCAGTTAATTCTGTGGGGATTTTTACTAAATGGGATCAAAGGGATTTGATCATATTTTCTACAATGAGGTTGTATTAAACAGTTCTTCTTTGTACAACATCCCACAGTTTTATATATATACACATATATATATATATGTATATACATACATATATATATACACATATGTCTATACATACATATATATACATATATATATACATACATATATATGTATATACATACATATATACATATATATACACACATACATATATATATACATACATACATACATACATACATACACACACACACACATATACATATATATATATGTATATGTATATATAAAATCAAGCTCAATGTTTGGTCTATAATGATATATAATATTTGCCTTTATCAAAGCAAAAAATAATCATATTGTGAAGTCGGACACAAATGTCTCACTGGGGCTGAGGTCAGGGAAATATTTATTTATTGTTCAAGTCAGAGTAAAAGGAGGTGGAGCCAGAGTAGCAGAGGTGAAGGTGTTGAGGTTCTCTTTGGGAGTGATCATGATGGATCAGATCAGGAATGAATACATCAGAGGAACAGGACATGTACAGAGAAGGAATAGTGAATATACTGGTAGAAGAATGCTGAGGCTGGAACTACCAGGAAGAAGGTCTAGAGGAAGACCAAAGACCAGATTTATGGATGTGGTGGAAAAGGACATGAAGGTAGTTGGTGTGAGAGAAGAGGATGGGTTAAATGGAGGAAGATGATGGCGACCCCTGAAAGGAACAGCCGAAAGGAAAAGAGGAAGCGGAGGAGGAAGGTAAAACCACAGGTGAAACGTTTAGGTCATGGTCGTCTGTTCAAGGGTGTGTCTTAAAAAAGGAGGGAAAAAATAGAAATGCACAGTGAGGTAATGACCATTAAAGTCCAACTGGTCACTTGGTCCTGCAGCAGCTGTAAAGTGGGCTGTGGGGAACACCTTAGACCCCCTAAAATGAATAAAACAATCTGAACACTAACGGTTCAGTGAGACCAAACTCCTAGTCCTGTTCGTGCAACACTGGAATAAAACTTGAATTACAGTTTAGGATTTTAAATTTCTTGTCCAGCTCATTTCCTCCTCTACCTTTGACAATTCCAAATCACCCAAACTCGCTTTGCTCATCATTCAGATGCTTTCTCTTTATTTCTGTGGCTTCCTAACAATGGTTGGAAGCCGGAGGAAAAGGGATTTGGTCGATCAAATCCAGGTCAGACGAAGGCAGATTACCCCCTCTGATCTGGCCCGGAAAATTCCACCACGCAATGGTACTAATGGGACGACAGTGCACGATTAAAAGGGGAAAAAAGACAGAAGACAGGGAATTTATTGTTTTAAAAAAGTAAATTGTTTATTTGTAGATACAATACAGAGGCAAAAAACAGTCATATGTACATAAACGAAACAAAAACCTTTCACAATTCCCAACAGTCCAAACACAGATGCTTTGGTTAAATAAGTGGGACTGGTGCAGATGCTCCTAATCTTTTCACCATGGTGCTTTCTACTAAGTGTGTCATGGATTTTGAACTAACCCTGAGATGTGAAGGGATTGGAGGAAATGGCATCTAAAGACAATTAAAGGCAACTTTTTCTCAGGGATTTATGAAGAGAGATTCACTTCAAAGCTTCCAAAAATGATGCAGTCGGGATCAAATGGTTTTACAAAGTAGAACTGATAGGAGGAAAAGTCGTCAAAGAATTAAAATAAAAGGGGGTCAAAGGGGGGTGGGGTGGGGTGGGGGGTGAAAACAGTGAAAGTGCCACAGCTGCCATCTGTGTCTTCATTATTTCCATAATAGGGGATAGAATTTTTGAAGTGCGTGTTGTTTTTTTGTCAACTGTTCCTCTGGCAAAACTCTGCATTTTGAGCAACATGGTCTTTGTTTTGGTCGGCAGAGCAGGCTGTGAATGGAGTTAAAGTTTCAGCAATCCTATCTGGAAAAGCACAGCGCTTATTACACGGCTCAATTTCCAATTCTCTCACAGGTACGCACACACAAAAACACACTCAGCCGCACATACAGAATACACAATGAGGCCGCAGCAACAAAACAATCTCACAGACAGGCTCAGTGATACAAAAACAAGCAGACACCGAAAAAAGACGGCTATTATGTGAGGATGGGGAGAGGCAGAGTGGGAACTATTCACACGCGCTTTCAGAAGAAACAAACATCTTTTACTCCATTTAAGGACGTGCATCATGCAAACACAGACGTTATCAGTGTGTGATGTGGGAGAATGGAGTCGATTCCATACGGAGGCGGAGGCTCCGCCCCCCATAGCACCGAGCAGGAATCGCAAAGAGAGAGTCCAGGCAGGTCCAGTGTTTGTCTCCGTTCTAATCTGTCTTATACCGCGGCCCGGCCCCGGACGCCGCCGCTCCAGCCCCTTTCATCCCACTGCTCTCAGGGACTTGGTTTTTTTGTCCAGATCTGCCCGAATTCTGAGTTTCAGAGCATGTTGATGAACCCGAGGCCGACGCGCCCCACAACGGCCGACCGCAGGTATTAGTGAACATCCACTCGAACCGCACGCTTTTTCTTGGGCTTTGATAAAATGCCAGAGAAACGTTTTGCGGCTGGTGCCACATTGTACCAGTCCCCCTGCTGCGATGATGACATTTAAACAGAGCTGACGTTTGGTTTATTTCTGTTTCCTAAAAAGCAGACGTTTGACAAATGCCAGTCGGCACAGAAACACTGGACAATAACAACATCATCATCCAAGTCCTTCATCTTTACCGTCCTATTATGACCCAAATACTTCAGCTTTGTTGTGGTTGCTATAAACTGGAGTGCTCAAGGAAAAAAGTAGGTCTATAGGTGCCTTCTTAACAAAAAGCCTGGCCTCTCTAAAGTTCAGTGCACGCTGGTGAATTTGTGTAAAAGCAGACTAAGCAGGATTACCCAACTGCTGTGGTCACATGGTCTCACTATTGCAGGAAAAGTACAGTACAGCGCTTGTTCAGGACTGAGTGCAATACCTTCAGAACTTTCAGACAAAAAAAAAGAAACAAAAATCACTAAATATTTGACAAAGACAGACATTCACTTTCTATGTTGTTTTGGTGCTTTCAGACTCATCGATGACCCGGCACCGTGAAGGCCTGTCCGAGGTTCACGTCTGATTAAGTTAGAGGGCAAAATTAACCGCCCTCGGAATGAAGATAAAATGAAGCTGTTTTATTTTAGTTTCCAAGGCACAGTTGTCAGGGCTCCTACTCTTGAATATACTGATAAGAGCATGAAGTTCTACATTCATTTAAGATCATCAGCTGGGTTTAGTTTTAATGTGAAGAAACAAGAACAGTGTCACTGGAGAAGAAGAAGAAACAGACTTTGGATCAACTCGCCGGCAGGTTACGGCCACACTAATGTGCTTTCTATAGAAAAGGGATGTTTTGCTACAGAAATGATCTCTGTCCACACATAAGTAGTTCCCTAAATGCTCCTGAAACATAATGACATGATCAAAATGCTGGATGTGGAAATGGTCCGAAATTGCATGATGACAGCTGGCTTACGATGACTGTAGTAACAGGAGAACGTAACTGCACACCTGCTACAGAAGAAACAGCACCGACAGAATGGCCTGGAAATCAGTTCCATGTTGAATTAACAACTGGCAACGGTCATGTGACTGGCAGCGGTGAATCTGGGATGATATGAGGTGTCCGGAGTTTTCAAACTGAAACAGTGTTTTGGTAGTGGTGTGGAAACAAGAGTGAAAGTTTGACAAAAGCAGAAAACACATTAGTGTGGCTGTAGCCTCAGTGTGACAACAATGTGTGAAAGGACGCACAAACACAAGCCAACCAACGAAAACGTGTCATGATTGTCACCTTACAACAACAACACAAGTGTAAGACGGTGATTAAAGGGTGAGCAGAGGTGGAGGGGCAGCGGAGGTCAGAGGTTGCCCTCGTCAAGCATCTTGTTGACCCCGTTGCAGATCCTCTGCAGGTGGGCGCGGTAAACCTCCGACGGCCCGTACAGAGCCGCCAGGAAATCGCAATCAGCAAAGTGATTGAAGACGTGGTTAACGCGCGAGTGGCTCTTGGCCGTCAGGTGACGCTTGATGGCCTGGTGCAGCAGGTCACGGCACTCGTTCAGAATGGCGCTCATGACGCGGCGGTCAAAGGTGAACTCGATCTGGTGGAAACTGACCGCCGTCATGGCCAGAGTGTGGACCTTCTTCCTGCAGCGGAGGAGGAGGAGAAGCTGTCAGCGTCTGATTCTGACTGCAACAGCACAAGTAAAGTCAAATCTGGGTAAAAATAGAAAGTGCTGTCTTATGATTTTCTTTAGAAAAGTTTCACAACCCCTTTATATCCGTTACAGTATTGTCCTTCGCAGCGATACATCTCCATGCTAATATAATCATCATTCTCCATACGGTGCACTTATGTCAGCTTTATATGCCTCCAGGCTGACTTTTACTATTTTAGTGGAAATTATATCAACTCTAAAAGTCAATTTCCTTCATTTGCTTCCATCAGCACACAATACCGTAGTAAACTCTCACACATGGCCCTCACTGGTTTGTCAGTATTTGTTACTGTCTTACACAAATGACAGTGAATTAATGATGTAAAGATGTGGCAGGATATGTACAACAGATAATAAAATAAAATAGTCACTCCTTAACTTCTAACTCCAGACATAAATGTCAGATCATGATGGGTCACATGGGGTCAGACACTTCATAAACAGATGTTCAACCACAGCGTTTCTCATGGTCAGACTAATGAACTTAAGTCTTTCATTTGAATATTTTGTCATTAACTTTGCAGATGTGATATTCGGGACAAAATGCTTCTCATACGGAGAAAATGGTCTCCTAATATTGAGTATAATTTGATGTACAGTAGATTGTATTGCCTCATAGAGTGTAGAATACTACATGAAGTATGATCTCCACCAGACAAAGATCTCAATGTGCACAATGATGGAGCGAGTGATGAAGCGCAAACAAGCCTCAGTTTGGGTTTTATTGTCTATGAGGGTGTAAAGGATGCATATTTTTGGTAAAATGCCCACTGTTTATGTCAGTTTCTTTTGGATGGATGATTAAAAAAAATAATTGTGCTGCGACTCAGGAAGGGAAGCTTTTCTGTAGAATTAAAGTTTATTTGTCAGACTACAGAGACGACAGTATTCTATTAAAGGCGGAGATGTAAAAGCTGTAATTTTGTGAGGAAATATTTGACAACTGTACCTAGATTTTAGGTTTGAGGGTTTTGGTATTTGTGTGGGTGTATGACAAAAAATAAAAGAAAATCTATCAATGCTCTCATTAAACTGTCTAAAAATACAAAATACAGACACATTTTATCCCAAAGGGTTAAAGTTTTCCTGTGGGCTGACGTGGCTGCTTACCTGAAGTTCTCCACCAGGATCAGCTCTTCAGTGTTGAACTGGTTGTTTCTGTAGAGGACCCCCAACTTCACCACCATCTTGATGAGGTTCTTGATGATCTTTTGGGACTCTTTGCGGTTGCGGGTGTACTCTTTGGTGACTCGGTACAGCTCATCCAGGACTTCACTGCTGGTATCGTCAATGAACAGGTTGGCCATGCTCTTGGAGGCCATCTTACTCATCAGCTTCTTCTGGGCCTGAAGAGCCAGACTCTTGGTGCTGAAGGTGTCCATGGTCCAGGCTGAAGCAAAGGGGCAGATCACAGAAAAAGAAATTAAAGATCAACAGATACATTGGCAGGTCAATTTATTGGCCCAATATTTGTATTTTTTACTTGTATCGGCTGATGTGTGGGTGCGTTTGCCGATATATTTTTTCTGGCCTGATTGACAGACGGGCGTCCACAGGCAGCTCTGTGTACGAACCTCACAATGAGCATGTGCAGACCATACGAACACACAGTGAAAGTGAAACTTAAGAAGCTTTACCCAGTCAGGGGGGATTCAGCAAGGTCAGCCACATACACAGTTGTGCTTCTAAGTTTATGTCCCCTAGCAGAATTTTTTGGCCATTTTTCAAATAATATAAATGATACTAAAAACCTTTTTTTTTTTTTACTCATGGTTGGGGGTTAGGTGAAGCCATTTAGCATCAAAAAATGTGTTTGCTATTTTTAAAAGATAATGACAACAAAAACTATCCAAGTGACTGATTAAAAGTTTCCATACTCTACGTCTTAATACTCTGTACTGGCCCTTTGAACATTCAACATCTTTTGTGGTAGTTGTGGGTGAGACACTTTATTCTCTTAGATGGTAAAGCTGCCCATTCTTCTTGGCAAAAAGCCCCT
>JAPTGZ010000019.1:37531271-37542498 GCA_029814645.1 Fowleria isostigma
TGTGCTCCCCATCTGTACAGACTAAAACCCCATCATCCGATAGACGTCCGTCAGTCTTAGTTCATCTTCCGCCTGTCCGTCCATGGGAGTGGATCTCTTCACTGTGGATCTCCTCAGGTTTCTCCTTTTTGGGTTTTGGAGTTTTTCTGTCTAGAAGGAGGGTCTAAGGACAGGGGATGAACAGGACTTTTTTACACATTTCCTCATTGACTGTTTGCTTAAATTCTGTGAAGAACTGTGAGGCAACCTTGTTGTGGTGTTGGACTATATGAATAAAATTGAATAAATTGAATTGAATCAATCAAAAAACATGTCTCACATATATATACAAAAGACTTATGAATGACACTCTGAAAAATACTTAAAATATTAAGGGAAAATGCGAATTGGAATTAAATATTGTAATTGCAGATGACGTATGAGAGGAGATGTGTATGAACTGTCATAAAGAGTTTAATAGTCAGTTGTGGAAGAAATTTGACTGGAAATCCAAAATAAGGTAGAGTAGAATAGAATAGAATAGAGTAGAGTAGAGTAGAGTAGAGTAGAGTAGAATAGAACTTTTATTACCACACAGCCAGGGCCGGTAGTATTTGTTTTCGGTACAGATTTTTAAGTGAAGACACTGCATCTAGTTACAAAAAAAAGTGCATAAGAATTAGTTTAAAGTTTCAATCAGACGACACCATGGACAAACCCAGAGCACACATACATGGCAGTGAGAGTTCTTATGGGGAAGAAACTGTTTCTGAAACGGGTGGTTTTTGTGGCCAATGAACTGAGTCGTCTTCCAGAGGGGAGGAAACAGAAGAGGTGGTTTTCCGGGTGGGAGGGGTCTGAGATGATCTTTTGTTTGGTGACTCGGTGGTGGTAAATGGATTGGACTGATGGGAGGGGAGAGCCGGTCATTTTGGTGGCTTTATTTATAATGTCGTCTTTTGTGTGAATGATTGTCCATATTTCTGGACCAGACTGTGATTGATAACGTGATGATGCTTTCAATGACGGCTGTGTAAAACCGGACCAGGAGGGCTCTGATGTATTTCTTTGAATCTGGAGGACTTAGTGAAGGGTCCTATGTCAGAGAGTGTTTTCTTTTTTTTTTTGTTTTTTGGTCTTTTTTGTTTTGTCTTGTTTTTCATCTTGTTAAAAAAAGATGAAAATATCTTAAAAAAAAGTTCAAAAAAAGAAAAGCATTTCTTTTATCTTTTTAGGTAAACTTTCTTCCACATCTTAGTAGAGTTCATATGAAAATCCCAGCTATTTAGATATGATGAGGAAAACTAAGAGGCGTCGGAACCTTTTTGCCCCATCACCAAATCGATATAGTATTCACCCGTGACGCTCATGCCACAGTGCAAGAAAAACTTCACTCAAATAAATAACACTTTTAAATGCAAGTAAAAATATATGTCATTGAATGGATTGAATTTTATTGATACAATCATTCAATAACTGATGCATCTCGATATTTTTCCAAAAACATCCCTTCACTCATATCATGCATGTGTGTGGTTTAGTATCGGCACATATCGGATAATCTTCTCATCATACCAGTTATATTGAGTTTTGTTTGCACAGAGCTTTTACCCCAGATATTATCTTGTTGTACATGTTGCATGTTACAATGACAATAAAAAATATTTTATATACATTTATGAGACTTAAAACCACATTATTCCTCCACTAACTCCATTGTGGGTTTTTTCCATGTTTGTATTCACAGAATTATGATGAAGGCCTGTCTAGTGAAACATGAATGTCACATGTTTTCTGATATAAATGTTCAAACTGAGGACATATTGCAGAACATCTTGTCTGTCTCTGATTTACAACCAAATATGGAAGTCCTAATGAAGATCGATCAGGTTCCATGTGGGACTGTGCAGCTCAGGACATTTGAGTCGATGATTTGGTATTGTACAGATAATTGCTCTTAATGATGTTATCTATTCTGGAGACTTAATGCCTCTACTGTGATATAAGTCTACAAATAGTTTAATTATGCACATGCACCAAGAAAAAAAAAAAAAAAAAGGATCTAGGCCACATTTACCTACAGTCTGAACACAGCCCAAGTCAGCAAATGACACTGAAATATTTTGCATGTAATGCTTTCCTATTATTAGAAACAGACAGGAAGATAAATGCAACATATCCTTTTTAATGCTGATGTAAGGTGTCCAAAACAACGGCTCAAGTACAGCCGTAGGTTTCTCAGTGCGTTGCTCTATTCTTGGTGTTGTCACGAACACTGGCGTCAGTGTTTATGCTCAACCATAGAAGAAAACAACAGACTTGTAAACTCTGACTTAGACGACTTTATGACTTTGGGTAAGTACTGTTTCTTTTAAAGTGTCATGACTGTAAGTGGACTTGTGCTTTTTGTTGAGCCTTGATAGTACCTACTGGATCTCCTGTGTGTCACTCAAATATTCGATAATCTAAATAAATGAGTGTCACAGTTGTCTTTGCTGATTGTTGTGTGATTCCATTTATTTAACCCTAAAGGTTTTGTTCATTATTTGACTGTACCGACCATCTGCCCTCACTTGTCTCATTTTTTATTAGTAGCCACTTTTACACATGAATCAGACACACGACTCAGCTCAGTGACCTTGAGTGTTCAGGGATTCATTGGTTTTTTCTTTTCCTTTTACTCTGCCCTCCTTTTCTTTCACTCTGTTCAGGGCTGTGGTGGAGAAGTATCTGCTGGAGAAGTCCCGTCTGGTCTCTAGAGAGAAGAACGAGAGGTGAGGGGCACCACTGAGGTCTTGACCTCCCACCATCACTGACCACTATGGGGGTCTTTGGACAAACAAGGAGTTTCCTCTGGAATCTTCTAATTATTGTTTTTTAGTTACGCTCGAGTTTTAACTAACATTAATTTCTCAAAGTCAATCACATATTCCTTTATTGTGGGTTGAAGTAAGTCTTCTACCCAAACTAAACAGAACATTCTAATATGAAATAGGACAATGGTACTTTTTTTTTTTTGCAGAACAATGTGCAACAAAGCATAACATCATTTATTTCAATGCTGCTGTGTCCTGGTAATCATATCCTCTACACTCACTGTCTTTCATCTACTGTGTGAAGTTATTGCTTGTTAGTAATAAATGTGAAAACTCATTACTTCATGTATGATTTTACAATGTCACCTGTTTGCCTACCTACCAGCTGATAGTGAGTGGAAAATTGATATCAATATCCAGATTATTTCACAACGCTGCTGTGGTGATTGACAATATGTTGACTCCTATGAAACTGCCCCCATCTCCACATCCGTACGTGTTCATAAACAGGAGGCTCATATCCATGGATAACTGCTTTGTAGATAATGAAACAAGTCGATGTTGAATGCAAATAAGAGATAATAGATCTAATTAATTGTTGGCCAGTTTACTTTGTTTAATCATTGTAAAGGAAACTGCCCTGAAATAATAACTTTGTACAAGTACAAGCAGTTTATTTCAGCACTTTAAATTTTTTACTGGTCTTAATTAAGACTTCTTTAAATTACTTTTGTTATTTGGTGCAGTATTTTTCCCTGTTATCTTGAGAAAATAGATTTTAGAGAAGACAATGATGTGTTATATCATGGTCCAAACTCCATTTCGTAATAATTGTGTGATATTATACAGTTGTGCTTCTAAATTTACATACGTTAGCAGAATTTGTGATTTTTGGCCAGTTTTCAAATAATATGAATGATGATACAAAAGCTTTTCTTTCTCTCATGGTTAGGGGTTAGATGAAGCCATTTATTACCCAAAAAAATGTCTTTGCTCTGTTTAAAAAATAATAACAATAAAAATTATCTAAATAACCCTGATTAATAGTTTACATACCCTAGAGGTTTTGGCCTAGTAACATACACACAAATTGGCACTCATGGTTTAAATGAATATCAAAGGGAACCAGCCTCATCTGTGATATATCTTCCTGTAATTTGTGTGTTTGTATAAAAAGTCAGTGAGTTTTTGGGGTCCAGACGGGCCCCCCCCTGCATGTTCCTTCCAGTGTTGCACTGATGTTTCTGAATCTTGAGTCATGGGGAAAGCCAAATAATTACCAAAGGATCTGTGGGAGAAGGTCATTGAACTGTGTAAAGCAGGAAAATTACATAAAGAGATATTCAAGGAGTTTAAAATGCCAATCAGCAGTGTTGAAACTATAATAAGGAAGTGGAAAATGAGTGGTTCTGTTGAAACCAAGCCATGGTCACGTGGATCAACAAAAATTTAAGACACAACTGACAGGAAAATTGTTTGGGATACAAAGAAAAACCCACAAATAACTTCAGCTGACATACAGGAGTCTCTGAAAAAAAGTGGTGTTGCTGTTTCAAGACACACAGTAAGGAGGCACTTGAATATTAAAGCTGCAAGCAGCATTGGGCGGGACCTCAAACCTTACGTACTGCCTCCCGACACCATCGACTTCCCAGCTGTACTCGTACCTGGGTCCAGCCCCACCCTTTTGCGTCTGTCCTCAATACATCCTTTCAGAACGCCAGTGCCCCTCTGTTGAAACCACATCACCTTTTAATGAGGCTTTTATTTTGAAAAGCCCTGCTGTGTATTTGTGTGTGTATGATAATCATTTTGTTGAATTAAATTTGTATAAAGAGTTGAGTGCTTTTGCCATAAAAATGAAGAAAATTATTAATACTACTTATTTAGCATTTTAATTGGGCTTTTATTTTGAAAAACCCAACTGTGTGAGTGTATA
The DNA here is from genome assembly GCA_029814645.1 of Fowleria isostigma. NCBI lineage: Eukaryota > Metazoa > Chordata > Actinopteri > Kurtiformes > Apogonidae > Fowleria > Fowleria isostigma. The sequence continues at coordinate 37,536,006 of JAPTGZ010000019.1, forward strand.
TGTGTGTTTATGACAGAGTCTTTATTTCTATTAAATTTATACACACAGTTGAGTGTTTGGTCATAAATTGAATACAAATCATGAATACTCATAGCATTTTCAATTAAGGGTTTATCAAGTTTATTTTACAAATATTTCAATTACTGTCTTAATTTATTTAAATGTGATTAAATACATTTAATCAAATTTCTTTAAATAAAATTTAATTAAATTATATATTTTAAATAAAACAATAACAAAACAAAAAAGTACTTTTTTTGGCAAATTGCTAACCTCCTGTTGGAGTTAGCTCATGGGTGTCAGTGTATGAATTTTCGGACTTGATGAGACCAACATTTTGGTGTTTATTTTATGTCTGTGATATTTCTACTGTGTGCTAGTGCCATTTATATGTATGTAGGTGGTGCTAGAGAGTACATTTTGGTATGTAAGGGATTAATTTTGGTATTGCATGAAATTGTTTTTCAGACATGACATACATTCCAAATTTGGTGAGTTTTGGATCGTGATGAGGAGGTAAAAGCCCAGTATACAGTGGAAAAAATATCCAAATCAAGTTATTGCGGTTAATCAATAACCGTATGTCCTATGTAAAATATTTTTTAACAAGTGATTCAAGGCACTTTTCTCAAGAAAATGATGTGTATTATATAGGAAAAAGTTTTAAAAAAATAGTATTAAGTAAGGAAACATGCTTTATTTTGAAAGGTATATTACCAACTTCCTTTTGAAGTTAGCTCTTGGGTGTCAAGAATGATTTTTTTGGCTTGTTGAGACCAACATTTTTGACATTTGTTTCATGTCTATACGACATTCCTAGTGTGTGCTAGAGCCGTTGGAAAATGTCAGATTTGTGTTTCCAGGTTCGGACTTTGCAACTTTCAGGGCTCCGTAAAAAAAACAAAAACTAAGATAGTTATACTTAATCTAATCACAAACTTTTTTGAGAAGGATTTACTCTGTCTTTTGGTGCTAGTTATAAGTCTGTACGACAGTCGCCCGATATGAAAAAGATTTTTAAAGACTTAATTTTGAAAGGCAAGTTGTGTACTTCCTGTTGGAGTTAGCTCATAGGTGTCGGGATATGATTTTTCTGGCTCGATGAGACAAACATTTCAACTTTTGTTTCATCTCTCTACGACATTGCTACTGGCAGCTCGGGCCATTTGTATTCTTCTAGGTGGCGCTAGAGAGCACATTTCGCCACTTAAGGGGTTAATTTGTAAATTTATGATGTTTGTGCCAATTTTGGTGAGTTTTTGAGCATGTGCAGGGGGTCAAATTCCAGGTCAAGGTGGCGGTTGAAAAACAAATATGTCTAAAAACGAAGCAGGAAGAATCGAGCCTTGGGCTCCTGTCAACTCTGTGTGACAGAGACCATGCCTCACATGTTCAGTCCCTAATAATTAAGCCTTTACTACACCAATGTCACAAAGCATCCACTTACAATATGACGAACAGCTCAGAAACAGGTCTCAACACTTCTGGAACAAGGTCATTTGGATGATGAGACCAAAATTAAACTTTTAAGCTACAACCATAAACACTACAGAGGAGTCAACAAGGCCTCTGATGACAGTTACCCCAATCCTAATGTGAAACCCGGAAGTGAAACTTTGATGTTTTGGGGAAGTGTGAGCTACAAAGGCACAGAGAACTTGATCTAAACTGATGGTAAAACGAACGCAGCATGATCTTAGAAGATACTGCAGGAAAACCTGCACACATCAGCCCGGAAGCTCGGATGTTCCAAAATGACAACCAAAACACAAGGCCAAGTCCACCTGTAATTAACTCTAGTAGAAGAAAGTGAATGTTCTGGAGAGTCCAACTCGGTCTCCTGACCTCAATATCATTGAGCCACTTTGGGGACATCTCAAATGTGCAGTTCATGCAAGAAAACCCAAGAATTTAAAGGAGCTGAGGGCTTTTTCCAAGAAGAATGGACACCTTTACCATCTGAGAGAATTAAGTGCCTCATCCACAATGGCCACAAAAGATTTCAAGCTGTTGTTAGTGTTAAAGGGGCCAATACAGAGTATTAAGAATTATGGTATGTAATCTTTTAGTCAGGGTCATTTGGATTATTATTTTTTTTAAAAAAGAGCAAACACATTTTTTTGATGATGAATGGCTTTACATAACCCCTAACCATGAGTGAATGAAAAGTTTTTGTTTTATCATTTATATTCTCTGAAAAAAGGGGGAAAAACCCCCCACAGGTTCTGTTAGGGTATGTCACCTGATAAGAACCACTGTATATTGGTCCATTGATAAACTGTGGGAACTTATTCCAATTAATGATTCTGCACATTCATATAGCTTGGCAAAAGCATCTGAGAAGGGGGCACAAAACATACACTTAATTCTAAAAGCTGTGGTGGCATTTGCACATACATTTAGCTGTGGAATGAGACCGATGATACTTTAAAATATCACCATCTGTGTCAAAAAGAACTTCAGGCAGCCATTACTGCTAAAACATGTTAAAGCTGGAACACAAGTGGCTCCAAACTGTAGATCCTTCTGTCGTCTCATTTCCATTTACTGCTATCTCCATCTGTGTGTGTTGGAAAGTGTTTTTTCAATTCATGGTCTGACTGATAATGAAACGCCTTTGAACCATTTAGCACTATGAGATTTTATTTAAGATTAGTTTAGGATAGGTTTAGGTTTTCCTTGAAACTTTGGATTTGTGGTCATTTTAACATTCCTTGTGGGTTGGAAATGTTCTGTTAAGTGTTTGGGTTCCTACTTTCGATCTCGAAACAGCTTTTCATGATATCCAACTCTTTTTCTTCAATCATGAGGACTCCCTTGAAACTAATATGATAATTTGGCTTTTTTATGATGAATGAATCAAAGTTTTGAGTACTAAATATGTCAATGACACCTGCCATTTGAAAATTAACACATTGGATAAAAAATTTGGATTTCATCGGAATTGTGAAATGCCATGAGAAAAAAATTCTTGCTTACGTCAACAGCAAGTTCCACCAATAAAATTTGTACATTTGGCAAGTAGGTTATTACATATAGACCTACAAAAAAGTTTATTTATTACTTGACCTCAATCCAACAGGAAGTCCACCATTTTAAAATTTTTGCTAATCTTTGGCGATGAAAATGTTCACAAACTCCTCCTAGACTTTGTATTTGTATGATTTAAATTTGTAAGTACGTATGATCTCAAGACCTTTATGTTGTTGAAGGTCTGTCAGAATGTTATGCCAAACTTAAATGCACTCACTGTGGCAATGTGGTAAATTTATTTTTTTCTGTAAATGAACTAGATACAGAACTACATGTACAAAGTTTGGCATAAATTTGTATGACACCAAATATAAAATAATTTGTCACATGAACTTAATTCAACATCAACCCCCTTTTTTTGTCCTATTTTGACATTTCCTGACTTTGTGCAGTTCATAGAGACAGAAATATTGAATTCTTTTACACATTTTTTTATTTGTGAATAAACTGATTGAGACTGTGTGTTGTTTCAGGAACTACCATGTATTTTACTACCTGTTGTTGGGAGCTTCAGAAGAGGAAAGAAAAGAGTTTAAGTTGCTGCCACCTGAAGACTACTTCTACCTCAAGCAGGTATATTATTGACCCAGTGTTCCCTCACATTCATGAGTTAACTTGGCTTTAAAGAGTAAAACCTTCTCCTTTTACTGGCATTTGATCCTGTTTAGTGTGTGAACTGGTGTATGCGCCCCCCAGCTTCAGTCATGTATTGCATATTAATGAAGCTTCATTGTTCCCACTTGTTTTTATCCCTCTTTCCTCACTCTTTCTTAAACTCATCTGTTTCACCTGACCTCCCTTTTTTGGTCCTTTTCATTTTGCATTTTGTAATATAACATACTGTTTCACCTTCCGTGTAGCAAAACTTTAAGATAGAAGAGGAGGAGGACTTCCGTCATGACTTTGAGAGGCTGCAGCAGGCAATGGAAATGGTTGGCTTCCTTTCAGCCACGAAGAAACAGTAAGTGGTTGAGCCAAGCGCAATGTAATCAAGAGCCTACGACTCATTAAAAGTCCTTAAACAGCCCTTTGTTTTTAGCCTTTGGTCACATTACCAAACATGTAAATTAAAATAGCACAAGTCTTAGAGCATAAACAGCACAACAACTGAATCTAATATGAAAGTGCCGCAGTTTATTCGAGACAGCTTGGTCAGCTCAAACAATGACTCTTTTCAGCTGAGTTGTCTTTAAACATACTGTAAACAAGGCTGAAGAACAGCAGTGTGTGGCGTTGTTGCTGGGTCTTATGACTGTAGTGGTGGTCATTTTAGTTTTCACATTTGATGCTGTTTTAGGATCTTTTCTGTGTTGTCGGCCATCCTGTATCTGGGTAACGTGACCTACAGGAGGAAGTCAACAGGCAGAGATGAGGGCTTGGATGTGGGACCACCAGAGGTCTTGGCTACTCTCTCTGACCTACTGAAGGTAATGTGTCAAGACTGCACTTACTTTGTATGACTGAGTCTGTCAGTAGTATTCATCATTTATTTGTTTGCAGGTTAAAGAGGAGCTGCTGGTGGAGGCGCTGACAAAAAGGAAAACTGTGACAGTCAACGACAAGTTGATCCTCCCCTACAGCCACTCTGAGGTATCTGCCTCTGAGATCAGAACGCAGCATACGTTCTCAAGGACTCCGCTTACTCCTTATACCCTTTTGTCCTCTTTGATATCATAATTGCTTCCTCTACGAGTTTATTGGCTAAAGCGATACTGAACAGCAAAAAGGTTTTTTTGCAATATAACACAATTCTATGACTTAATTGTGTTAAAACACAACAATGCTGAAGACACTAAATGCAGCAAGCAAATTTAGAAAGATGTCCATTTTATGGGTCAAATAGGATTGCTGCTTCTAGCTGTGAACCTCTGGTATTTAAAAGTAATTACAGAAGTCATCTGGGATCTTAATCTTGGGCAAAACAGAGTTATTTAAAATTTGTAATGTAAGAATTTGACCACAAATGAGCTTTCCTATTTCACTCAACACTGACATTATGTAATATTAGTCCTGTGCGAATCAACATCTTTATGTTTTGATGGAATTTGCAATATTTTTTATTTCCACCCCATATTTACTCAGCCCATTGTCTTGTTGGAAAACAATAAAGCTCTATTTCATCCCACCTGACCACCAGAGGGTGGTGCTGAAAGCACTGGAATAATCCCTTTGCGCATGGGCCCTTCAAGTAGTAATACCAAAAACATCACCCATGTGACCCCAGGGTAACCTACAGGGAGTAATACATTCTCATCATCGCCGGCTCTGTTTCTTTTTTCTTCTCATGCACAGTTCTATCTATTTGGCGTTAAGTTGTTGCTAAACTTTGCCTGATACTGTCACTGGATGTCCTTTTACCTTGTTGGTTTGAGTGGATTTCCGTCCTCCGTGGGCTGCAACAGGTCACTCTGTCGGAGGAGTTTCTGAGGGTATTTAACCAGACGACCCTTTTGTTAGTGACGGCTGCTTTCACGGCCCTTCTCCTGACTCTTTGTCTCGGTTTGAGAATACGCTGTTGGTTTCTTTTTACTAAGTGCTACCTGTGTTTTTGCTAACTGTGTTAGCCTTTTCTGGTGAGGATGACCACTGTGAAGACGGCGGTCATGTCCCCTCTCCCATCTTCTGAGTTGGCTTACTATTGTCTTACTATTGATAGTAGGTGCTTTTTAGTAACAGCGTTTGCCTTTTTTCTTTTCGTATTTTCTCTGGTGACGGCGATGGCCTGTCCTGTCTCCCAGTCTGAATTTGGTTACTGTTACACCCGGTTGGTTGGTGTGTGTTACCGGAGTTAGCCTGGTTTCACTTAGTTCATGCTTTTTACCTCATTCGGCTCATCCTGTTTTCACAGGTGGAGGTGGTGAAGCCTCCTCTCCTGGTGTCTGCTTTCTTAGACAAAATTCTCAACATATTGCGACATTTGTTTAATTGTTTGCTGCCTTGACTGGGGGAGGCAGCATTAGCTCTCCCTCTGCCAGGTCTTCCTTGTGCTGGTGCACTTTCAGGTTGATTGTTTGATTGGTTTATTTCTGGCTTGTGCTCCAGGTGCACCACTGACGTATACATTTTATACCATGTACATTTTTGTGTATATATCAATATTTGTGTGCATTTCATATACATTTCAAGGTCTCTGTGTATTGCATGTCTATTGAAATGAAATGAAATGAAATGTCTTTATTGTCATTGTAAAAAACAATGAAATATAGTGCATTCTAAACTCTAAAATAAATATATAATAAATATAATAAACACTATTAAAACAGCACACACCATAAAAACCACACACTCAACCAGAAAACACAAAAAAACATTTGTAAAAACTATCAAATTAAAATTGTTTGTGCTGAATTCAGTAAAAAAATTGCACTTGCAAAAAGCTGTTGTTGAGCCTGTTTGTCCTTGTCTTTAATGCTCTGTACCGTCTACCTGACGGCAGCAGCTCAAACAGGTGATGACCAGG